>JAVTVY010048055.1:0-245989 GCA_036873755.1 Hanleya hanleyi
GAATGGAGAGGATACCAGAGGGCGTGAGTAGATAACGAGGGAATGGAGAGGATACCAGAGGGCGTGAGTAGATAACGAGGGAATGGAGAGGATACCAGAGGGCGTGAGTAGATAACGAGGGAATGGAGAGGATACCAGAGGGCGTGAGTAGATAACGAGGGAATGAAGAGGATACCAAAGGGCGTGAGTAGATAACGAGAGAATGGAGAGGATACCAGAGGCCGTGAGTAGATAACGAGGGAATGGAGAGGATACCAGAGGGCGTGGATAGATAACGAGGGAATGGAGAGGATACCAGAGGGCGTGGATAGATAACGAGGGAATGGAGAGGATACCAGAGGGCGTGGATAGATAACGAGGGAATGGAGAGGATACCAAAGGGCGTGGATAGATAACGAGGGGATGGAGAGGATATCAGAGGGCGTGAATAGATAACGAGGGGATGGAGAGGATACCAGAGGGCGTGGATAGATAACGAGGGAATGGAGAGGATACCAGAGGACGTGGATAGATAACGAGGGAATGGAGAGGATACCAAAGGGCGTGGATAGATAACGAGGGAATGGAGAGGATACCAGAGGGCGTGAATAGATAACGAGGGGATGGAGAGGATACCAGAGGGCGTGGATAGATAACGAGGGAGTGGAGAGGATATCAGAGGGCGTGAGTAGATGGCGTGGAGACGGAGAGGATACCAGAGGGCGTGAATAGATAGCGAGGAGATGGAGAGTATACCAGAGGGCGTGGATAGATAGCGACGAGATGGAGAGGATACCAGAGGGCGTGGATAGATAACGAGGGAATGGAGAGAATACCAGAGGGCGTGGATAGATAACGAGGGAATGAAGAGGATACCAGAGGACGTGAATAGATAACGAGGGAATAGAGATGATACCAGAGAGCGTGGATAGATAACGAGGGGATGGAGAGGATATCAGAGGGCGTGAATAGATACCGAGGAGATGGAGAGGATACCAGAGGGCGTGAATAGATAGCGAGGAGATGGAGAGGATACCAGAGAGCGTGGATAGATAACGAGGGAATGGAGAGGATACCAGAGGGCGTGAATAGATAACGAGGGGATGGAGAGGATACCAGAAGTCGTGAAGAGCATAGTGGAAGGGATGGATAGATTACGAAGAGTAGAGAGGGCAGGGGTATGGATAGATAACGAGGGGATGGAGAACAAAAATCGGAGGGCGTGGATAAAGAACGAGGGGGTGGACAGGATAGCTGAGGGCGGCGAAAAATAACGAGGGGATAGACAGGTTACCAGGGGCGTGGGAAGATAAAGAGGGCATGGAGGGCATAGCGGAGGGTGTGGATAGAGAACGAGGGAGTGGAAAGGATGGCAGAGAGCGTAGAAAGATAACGAGGGAATGGAGAGGATACCAGAGGGCGTGAAAAGATAACGAGGGGATGGAGAGTGCATCAGAAGAAGCCAGTGCGAAAAGATGAGGAGGGTGTAAAAAGGATAAAGAGACTGCGGCAGCGTGGAAAGATAAGGAGATGGAGAGAATAACGAAGGGAACGGAAATATGACAAGGGATTGAGAAGATAAAGGGGGGGGGGGCTGGAATTAACAAATTATTCCATGAAATATAGTACTAGGGATATATAACTAGGAAATGAAGAGGATAGCGGAAGGTAGGGAAAGATAGCGAGGGGATGGAAAGGATAGTAGAGGGCTTGGATAGATAACGAGGGGATGAAACAGATAGTAGAGGGCGTGGAAAGATAACGGGGGGATGGAAAGGATAGCAGAGGGCATGGACAGGTAATGAGGGGATGGGAATGATCCCAGAGGGTATGGAACGATAACGAGGGGATGGAAAGAACAGTATAGAGGGCGTGGAAAGATAACGAGTGAATGGATAGGGCACAAGACGGTGTGGATATAGATAAAGAGGGAATGGAGAGAATAAAGAGTGTATGGATAAATAACGAGGGGGCGGAAATAACGAAGGGACGGAAAGGGCATCAGCGGAAGCCAGTGCGAAAAGATAAGGGGCGTGGATAAATAACGACGGGGTGGACAGATTAGCCGAGGGAGCGATCTATGACGAGGGTATGTGTAACGGAGGGCCTGAAACTAACAAGTTATTCCCGGGAATATAGTGCATTTTTCGCGTGAAGTCGGGGAATTTTGAAGTTATCGTTGGTATCGGTCGAACCACTCAACAAGGGGGTGATTGGATAAAGTGGCGTGGAGAATATGGGAGAGAACGAAAAGGATCACGAGAGGATTAGATTAAAAATATGCGTATATATCGAGAATCACAACTGTTTATATTCCAAAACGGCTTTAAATATTAAGCAAAACAAGCGATAATCCTGGTCGTAATATACACATTGTAACACACCTGTAAATGTCATCTGAACGTGACCCAGAGAGCCGGTGTGAAGGCTTAGAATGTCTGCTGGCTGAGAGGGTCCGGCTCCTATCTTCTATCCCATCTAGGACATTTATCTCCACCTTAAAGATAATTGTGCTTCTTTAGTTTCTATGGATAATGGTATGAGAAGGTACACTCTTGATCAGGACATTCTTAACCATCACACCGGTACAATTGTAGTAGATACTGATAATAGGACCAATAGCTCCCCAGAAATACTGTTAACTATAGAAATGTTTAAATTAGAAATACACCTACAAACTGAAGAAGTTGCATTGCATAAGTGGTAGCAAGATAAAACACCCAATAAAACATCCGAAAACATGTTGTCATTAACACGAATCATCCAAATTTTCGAATATGGTTCCATAAGTTGTCTACCCATGCCAGTCTACCTCAAAGTTGTGATTTATGGTCGTAATTTGGAGACGACCGTAAGTCTATGATCATGTGCAGAATATATCAAGAATGATAAGTATCTCGCCAGGTTTCATCGCGGGCTTCACACTCATTATGCTGACACTGGTTGTGAAGTAAGACATTGGATATAGATTTATCTATTATATTAACTTGCACCATATTTATGATGTACTACCTGGGAATTGTCCATAAACATTCGTCACTATTTCTTGACAATTATTATGCCTAAGGTGCTTCAATGTTACTGAACATATACGGCTGATATATCAGTGATACCCTCCCCCACCCTCTCCCCAAACACAGGTATAAGTTTGGGTATACAATTGTTAAAAACTCCTTACTGTGTATGACGGGGAGAATCTGGTTTCAGATGGAATTTATAGATGGTCCCTCGGTGCATGCTCTTGTTGCATCACCTTGTACTTTCAGCGTGATGATAATTGTCTATTTGACATATTGCAGCAATTGTTTTTAAAACAGATGCTGGACGGTTTTATTTTATCTGCTGTTTTAGATTAAACAAATCCACTGATGGTAGAAGTAAACACTACTGCAATGTGTCGAATAGACAAGGGCCCTCAGCTGAAAGTCAATGCTGATACAATAAGCGTAAACTGTGATATATGCTTTAACATGTTCACATATCTTCTGAATATTAACCAACTCTTGTCAAATAACTGGAATACCTTGTCTTGAAGAGAAATATGACAGTTAATATGATCATCCATGTAACCCATAATAACATGAATAGTGAATGACCCCATATCGCACATTTATCATCATGCCGTGCCTAAAACTTAAACAATTATTCGGCTAGGCCGATGGACAATGTTACATGGATGGATTGAGGCTTCGTCATAGTGCGATATGCATCTCTATTACAACCAAACTTTCGATATTGAAGATGGTCGGTCCAACCAGCCTCTTGTCCAGGTGTGATGGATAAGAATGTCCTGGCGATTAGGGTCCCTTTTCACTTTCATAACCAAGTACGGACACTTGTCCCCAATGTGTAGAAAAGTGTCCTAGCTGGGTTAGAAGATAATAACCGGACACTCATAGCCAGCGGACATTCTTAGCCTCCACACCGGCCCTTTTCTGCTCAGGAAACTAGGCCCAATGCCGAATAATGGAAGCACATCTGCAGATGGGCGTCACCTTTGAGAATTATCCGTTCGAGACAACTTCCCCAAGTAATGGGGTATAATAAATATCAGTGTCCAATTTTGTTTGATTTTTCTCACAAAGTCGAATACGCCTGTAACAGAAGATGCTACAACGTTGTGTGACTCAAATAATGTTCTTAAGCTACGGAGGTCTAAGCTAGAAGTTCATCGCAGTACGATAACAATTTGTGAGTTTAATATTTAATAATCTCTTTTTCCGGCTGACCAAGGCAGATTGTTCAGCTGAGATAATCTATAATGGCTGACAGATAAACGGGGATTGGAGTCGGCCAGTGATCCTGTTCTCATCGAAATTTGTTGCACACGACGACCGATTTCCTCCAGGGAACTTTGATTTTGTCTGAACTGGTCTTGTTCTTTCGCATTCTGGTCCAGCAGCTCTCGGATGACCACTTCTTCTTGTTTCAGCGCCGATAAAGCTCTTCCTGTATTCGACTGTTGATGGTCAAAATATGATCGAAGATCCCGTAAGTCATCCTCAACATCCGATTTTTCTCGATCTTGCGGCTTGACTTGCTTTTCCTTGGGATGAAATTCTGGTTCCGGTATCTCTATTTTGACTGGAACGGGCTTTGCCGGAAGTGTTTTCGGACCTCTGTCTTCTTCGGGTTCAGGATGAGGCTGTTCAAGATCAGTCTCCCCTGCAGGAGTAAGGAGGTCAGAAAACCTCTCGGGATCTTTGGAAATAAGATTCTCGGCAAGAGAACTATGAAATGTTTCCATGAGAACACGCAGAAATCTTCTGAATGTTCTGACACCTCTTTTCCTCAAGATTTCAATTAGATATGTGATCTGTCCCGGACTATCCATTTCCTGCAAAGATTAAACATATTCTACTGATGCTGACATTCTTGTGACACCTTGTCACTTCCGAGCCCTCCGACCGAATAGCACGGAAGCCAGACGCGTCAAATAAAGAAAACAAGAATATGGAGTTCATTTAACCAAACGACTATTGGCCAACAAGAAAGATTTCGAAACTGCAATTTCAAGATCTGCTTTCAAATGATCGATTTATACTCGCGAAAATAAATGGAATTGGGTCACGAGTTCCTTAAAGTGCATCACAGTCAGGTACAACGGAATATGGGTACTTCCACGACTACCGCAATGCGGCAAAAAGCTTCAGAAATTGTACTATTCTAGCATAGCAAAACTACAATGACCATGCAAGTAGTAAGGATTTCATGTATCATTGTAGGGTGCAGTCGTCAGATCCGACA
This sequence comes from Hanleya hanleyi, assembly GCA_036873755.1. Classification (NCBI taxonomy): domain Eukaryota; kingdom Metazoa; phylum Mollusca; class Polyplacophora; order Lepidopleurida; family Hanleyidae; genus Hanleya; species Hanleya hanleyi. The sequence continues at coordinate 5,227 of JAVTVY010048055.1, forward strand.
TTTGATAACTATGTTGTGTCCGGGAAACCAATTATTGTGACTGCTGACTATAGGGTTATCTGTTCCTCGTCCGGGTATATTAGATACATACATCACCGGTTTAAGTAGTTGGTTTCTTTGTTTCATTTTTCAGAACAAATGGTACTTACGCTCATTTTCTTGCGTGCTGTCTCTGTGACTATGTCTTCATTCTTCAACATATCGATGACGGTCGGTGAGAGAACGAGTTCCCGGTACAGTAACGGTTTACACTCCCTCAGTATGGGCTCAACCACAGCGGCATCCATGACGATCAAGTTTCGTCGTGTATTAGCAAATCCAATGCTTAACTGACTTGGATGTATACGCCAGCCACTTCGAAACGTATTTAACCGGCAACCGATTCCAAAAGCAATCTGGGAGTCGAGAAAAAGATTAAAAACATTATCAAACTTTAGATGGCAAACCATAGCAAATTTGTCAAGCACATATTTTTGATTATTGATGTGTTCTTTTAGCTTGGTTCAGCTATAAGCTCACCGACCAGATTTGGTGTTCTGTTTGGTTTAGTTCAGCTATAAGCTGTGTGTTGGTGTGTTGTGTTAGTTTTGGTTCAGTTATAAGCTGGTTACCGGTCAGAATTGGTATTTTCTGTTAGTCTTGGTTCAGCTGTAGCTGGTTACCGGTCAGAAATGATACGTTCTGTTAATTTTGGTTCAGCTATAAGCTGTTCACCGGTCAGAATTGGTGTGTTCCGTTAGTTTTTTGGTGGTTAAGCTGTAAGCTGGTTACCGGCCCAAATTAGTGTGATATCTTAACTTGGTTCAGCTATAAGATGGTTACCGGCCCTAATTGGTCTGTTCTGTTAGTTTTGGCTCAGCTATAAGCTGGTTACCGCCCGAAATAGGTGTGTACTTTTAGTTTTGGTTCAGCTAGAAACCGGTTACCGGCCCGATTTGGTGTGTTCTGTTAGTTTTGACTTAGCTATGAGCCGGTTACCGGTCAGAATTGGTGTGTTCTGTTAGGCTTGCTTCAGTTATAAGCTGGTTACCGCTCAGAAGTGGTGTGTTCTGTTAGTTTCGGTTCAGCTCTAAGCCGGTTACCGGTCAGAATTGGTGTGTTCTGTTAGTTTTGATTTAGCTATGCGCCGGTTACCGGTCAGATTTGGTGTGTTCTATTAGTTTTGTTTCAGCTATGCGCCGGGTACCGGTCAGATTTGGTGTGTCCTGTTAGTTTTGTTCCAGCTATAAGCTGGTTACCGCTCAGATTTGGTGTGTTCTGTTAGTTTTGGTTCAGCTATAAGTCGGCTACCGGTCAGAATTGGTGTGTTCTGTTAGTTTTGGTGCAGCTATGAGCCGGTTACCGGTAAGAATTGGTGTGTTCTGTTAGTTTTGTTTCAGCTATGCGCCGCTTACCAGTTAGAATTGTGTGTTCTGTTAGTTTTGTTTCAGGTATAAGCTGGTTACCGGTCAGAATTGGATCTGTTCTGTTAGTTTTGGTTCAGCTATAAGCCGGTTACCGGTCAGAATTGGTGTGTTCTGTTAGGTTTGTTTTAGTTATAAGCTGGTTACCGCTCGGAATTGGTGTATTCTGTTAGCTTTGGTTCAGCTATAAGCTTGCTACCGGTCAGAATTGGTGTGTTCTGTTAGTTTTGTTTCAGCTATGAGCCGGTAACCGGTCAAAATTGGTGTGTTATGTTAGGTTTGCTTTACAAAATGTAGTTATAAGCTGGTTACCGCTCAGAATTGGTGTGTTCTGTTAGTTTCGGTTCAGCTCTAAGCCGGTCACCGGTCAAAAGTGGTGTGTTCTGTTAGTTTTGGTTTAGCTAGAAGCCGGTTACCGGTCAGAATTGGTGTGTTCTGCTAGTTTGGTTCTGCTATAAGCTGGTTACCGGTCAGAATTGGTGTGTTCTGTTAGTTTTGTTTCAGCTATGAGCCGCTTACCAGTCAGAATTGGTGTCTTCTGTTAGTTTTGTTTCAGCTATAAGCTGGTTACCGGTCAGAATTGGTGTGTGCTGTTAGTGTGTTCTGTTGGTGTTGGTTCAGCTATAAGCTGGTTACCGGTCAGAATTGGTGTGTTCTGTTAGTATTGGTTCAGCTATGAGCCGGTTACCGGTAAGAATTGGTGTGTTCTGTTAGTTTTTGTTCAGCTATAAGGAGGTTACCGGTCAGAATTATTGTGTTCTGTTAGTTTTCGTTTATCTATAAGCTGGTTACTGGTCAGAATTGGTGTGTTCTGTTAGTTTTCTTTCAGCTATAAGCCGGTTACTGGTCAGAATTGCTGTGTTCCGTTAGGTTTGCTTCAGTTATAAGCTGGTTACCGATCAAACCTGGTGTGTTCTGTTAGTTTTGGTTCAGCTCTAAGTCGGTCACCGGCCAGTAGTGGTGTGTTCTGTTAATTTTGGTTTAGCTATAAGCCGGTTACCGGTCAGAATTGGTGTGTTCTGTTAGTTTTGGTTCAGCTATAAGCTGGTTACCGGTCAGAATTGGTGTGTGCTGTTAGTTTTGTTTCAGCTATGAGCCGGTTACCGGTCAGAATTGGTGTGTTCTGTTAGTTTTGTTTCAGTTATAAGCTGGTTACCGGTCAGAATTGGTGTGTGCTGTCAGTGTGTTCAGTTGGTGCTGGTTCAGCTATAAGCTGGTTACCAGTCAGATTTGGTGTGTTCTGTTAATTATGGTTCCACTATAAGCCTGTTACCAGTCAGAATTGGTGTGTTCTGTTAGTTTGTTTCAGCTATGAGCCGGTTACCGGTCAGAATTGGTGTATTCTGTTAGTTTTGTTTCAGTTATAAGCTGGTTACCAGTCAGAATTGGTGTGTTTTGGTTCAGCTATACGCTGGCTACCGGTCAGAATGGGTGTGTTCTGTTAGTTTTGTTTCAGCTATGAGCCGGTTACCGGTCAGAATGGGTGTGTTCTGTTAGTTTTGTTTCAGCTATAAGCTGGTTACCGGTCAGAATTGGTGTGTTCTGTTAGCATTGGTTCAGCTATGAGCCGGTTACCGGTAAGAATTGGTGTGTTCTGTTAGTTTTTGTTCAGCTATAAGGAGGTTACCGGTCAGAATTGTTGTGTTCTGTTAGTTTTCGTTTAGCTATAAGCTGGTTACTGGTCAGAATTGGTGTGTTCTGTTAGTTTTCTTTCAGCTATAAGCCGGTTACTGGTCAGAATTGTTGTGTTCTGTTAGGTTTGCTTCAGTTATAAGCTGGTTACCGATCAAACCTGGTGTGCTCTGTTAGTTTTGGTTCAGCTCTAAGTCGGTCACCGGCTAGTAGTGGTGTGTTCTGTTAATTTTGGTTTAGCTATAAGCCGGTTACCGGTCAGAATTGGTGTGTTCTGTTAGTTTTGGTTCAGCTATAAGCTGGTTACCGGTCAGAATTGGTGTGTGCTGTTAGTTTGTTTCAGCTATGAGCCGGTTACCGGTCAGAATTGGTGTGTTCTGTTAGTTTTGTTTCAGTTATAAGCTGGTTACCAGTCAGAATTGGTGTGTTTTGGTTCAGCTATAAGCTGGCTACCGGTCAGAATGGGTGTGTTCTGTTAGTTTTGTTTCAGCTATGAGCCGGTTACTGGTCAGAATCGGTGTGTTGTGTTAGTTTTGTTTCAGCTATAAGCTGGTTACCGGTCAGAATTGGTGTGTTCTGTTAGTTTTGGTTCAGCTATAAGCCGGTTACCGGTCAGAATTTGTGTCTGCTGTTAGTGTGTTCTGTTGGTGTTGGTTCAGCTATAAGCTGGTTACCGGTCAGAATTGGTGTGTTCTGTTTGTTCTGGTTCAGCTATAAGCCGGTTACCGGTCAGAATTGGTGTGTTCTGTTAGTTTTGTTTCAGCTATGAGCCGGTTACCGGTCAGAACTGGTGTGTTCTGTTAGTTTTGTTTCAGCTATAAGCCGGTTACCGGTCAGAATTGGTGTTTTGTTAGTTTTGGTTGAGCTATAAGCTGGTTACCGATCAGAATTGGTGTGTTCTGTTAGTGTTGGTTCAGCTATAAGCCAGTTACCGGTCAGAATTGGTGTGTTCGGTTAGTGTTGGTTCAGCTCTAAGCCGGTTATACGTCAGAAATGGTGTGTTCTTTTAGTGTTGGTTCAGCTATAAGCCGGTTACCGGTCAGAATTGGTGTGTTCTGTTAGTGTTGGTTCAGCTATAAGCCGGATACCGGTCAGAATTGGTGTGTCAGAATTGGTGTGTTCTGTTAGCGCTGGTTCAGCTGTAAGTTAGAAGCTGGATACCGGTCCGAATTGACAAGTAAAAATCATTGACATACTGGGTTTACTTGTTCTAAAGTTCAACCACAAGTTGGCTTTTGGTGGAATTTGACAACGGAATTCGAAGACCCTATGTGTTACCCAGTCGTATACGAGTTAATTGTTCCGGGTTTGCACGTTGGACTTGGACAATCTCTTGTAGATTTTCGTTATCACTTGAATCTGATGCAGGGAATCAAGGGAGAAATATAGTCCCCAAAATGACGGCGCTCATTATCATAGGTGAAAGAGATCTGTCCATAGTTTGTTGTCTCTTTCTCTCATAAATTTGCAACTTTAAAGGTTTAGGCTGTGGGAAATGAGCAAAGCTTAACAGAAATGGACAAGAATTGACAACGCCCATGTTGCTCGAAAACAATCAGTCTTATTTAATCAGAAAGTCAACTCATTAGTAAACACATCCCAACCAAATATATATCTATAACCGTTAGCTCACGAAATCCGCACAGACGGACGGACAGATGCACTGAGAGAAAAGCAGTAAAATGACCAGTAAAATACCTTGCGGACAAAATGCCTTTGTTTGTTAATTTAAATTGGAAGAGGACCTACCTTAATTTTGGAACCACCTTGACTGACAGCCTTTAGTTTAACTGTTTTCAATGCACCATATATTCAAACCTTCTGTTTAAAATGCGGGTTAGACTCCCTCAAACAACATTTCTTTCCGAACTTTATATTGAAATAGAACACACTGAAGAAATTACGTTAAGAAATTAGAGTTGAGGAAATCGTGTGCTTGGCAGAAATTTTCTGTAAACTGAAATCCTCACCAAGTCCACTGGATTCCACAAGGAAAACATTGATTTTCATGCTTGGACCTTTCGGTTGAATTCATAATCGTGTCACTCCGCGTAGATGGGCCTATATAATGAAATATTATATAGATTTGTCCTGCGTGTAAATGCATAACTATAATAATTATTAATATAGTTAATGTATAATTTACCGCGAAATCGTGTAAATAGAGCGGATAAATTGTCCTCGGACGGACACGAGTATCGGTACTTAGGCTTAAATACATGGCAGGGTTTACATTGTTGTGAGAACAGACTGGTGCCGTAGATTGAAATCAGATGTTTACACGTTACTACGAGTGAGTTTTGTGAAGTGAAATAGGGGTTAAACGTCATTTAGAAAGCACAAGTGAAGAAGAATTCAGTCAATACAGGCTGATAAACGACACCATTCTCTCGCCTATTGAAATGCCTTCAATGTCTAAATCGGTCGACAAAGGTGTGCGTCTATGCCCTGGTGGGATCCAGTGCAAGGAATATTCATGTCCCAATATCATAAAGGCTTTACAAAATACGTGAATGACGATCAAATAGCTTAAACCGTTCTGGAATAGCGAGAACTTTGAAGAAGTAGGGCGAGTGAGTGAATAGAATTTAACGTCGCTTTCAACAATATTTCAGCTATATCGCGACAAACCAACTAAGCATCATCCAGTCAAGTTGCGTTCCTGCTACTTCAAAGAAGAAATCTTTGAAGCAGCATGGAACCAAACACCCTATAAATCACCCAGGACAGAACACAAGACTCTTACATGGTGCAATAAAGACAAGTGATATTACAGTGCTAGGCATCGCTAGTACAGCTTACAGGTGAAAATTAAGTGATCGGAAGGTAATATAATAGTGTGTGTCATGTGATAAAATAATAAATTGGTATGATTTGATAATGATGTGAACTTGCATACGATCACTGTGGTCGTCAGTGCAAATATGTGCATTTCTGAGATGGAGAGAGGTATTTGGTTCGAAACATAGGGAGTCTTTTATTCTGGAAAATAATCGATTTAAATATTAGACGTTATCAGCTATCTACGCTCATACTATTCAGCTTGTATCACTGACGTCCCTACTCTCCTTGTTCCCCTCGCTGATTCACATCGCCAAGTTCGCGCCTCTTGGCCGTCAGGGGGCGCTTTATCTGGTTACCCAATCGCCGTGCCGTAATAGCTCGGACATAACCAGATTCCTCATACTAACCACGATTGGCTAACTACCTCACGTGAACGAAATTACGTCATGCCTTCATGATAATGAGATCACGACTCGCACGTAATGTGGAAGCCATACCAATATTTTGAGAGCGACACGCCCTCCTACCGCATCTCTCAAAGGAACTTTTTCCCGTCTTTATTACAGTCAACATTCAATTCAAAATCTGAAACAATTGAACGGTGTTTTTACGTTACCATTCTAGGCAGCTTGATCTCCTTATATACTCATGACGATAAAGCGTGGTCTTATCAGTGGGATATTAACAACATTTACAAAGATTTATTTGTTAATTATTTGAAGGTATCAGTGAACAAGTGTTTGCAATCAGTTGACGAACCTTACTAAACAATGGAGGAAGTTATCCAAAAATCTGTTCACTCTTAACTCAGAAATTAACGTAATTTTTGTCGTCTGTTTATTGTTAGTTTTGCCGTTAACGACATATGAACGTTTGAAAAGGGAGACAACTCATATTGCCAAGACTCTTCCGTAAGAGTGATATTCATTGATCATTGGTGGTCGGCCAAGAGGCGCGAAATTTGCGATGTTAATCAGCGGGGGGAACAAGGAGAGTAGGGACGTCAGTGATACAAGCTGTTTATCAGCGTATCAGCTATCAGGCATAGGAAACAATGAAAGCTCGTGTGAAACACGGGCGAAGAAGCATTTCCCCAGATAATTTTGTAACACATAATTTGGTACTCACAGGGCTTTAGATCTCCCCAATTTGGGCACAACCCCTATTAGGGGTGGCATTTTTTTTTAGAATGGGACAGAGGGTGGGGCACATGCCCTCGGAGGATGAGCAATCAGGAATCATCCCTGGTAGAAGTGCCTCTGAGAAGGGATTTCTTCACCAATGGGCGAAACCCAGTGTGAGGCAACAGCAACTTTATTTTGCGTTTCATGGGCCCACCGACATTAAAAAATTGAATAAACATAAAATGTCAAATTGCCACTTTTATATTTCCTATGAAAGTTTGAACATAAAGACTTTAACCCCCTTTATTATTCCTGATTGTATGAATTAGGCTGTTGTATTCTATCTGAAACAATGCCAGCAAATAAAAAAGCCAAACAACCAAAAATAAATACCTTTCACTATAATTTTTCACTGTAAGTCAGCGAATTGTTGTTGTAAAATGCTGCTAATACTAGTTAGCCAATAACCACATTCAATGTAAATCAGGAACCTTCACTGACTCTGTGATCTATCACTCTGTCATGGTATCCATATATTTCGACAGTGATGCAGAAAGGGAGGGTGTTTCAACAGCTCAGCCTATACAGCATGGTTACTGTTAAAGTATGAGGCTGTTGGAACACATGCAAAATTCGCTAGATTGTTCTGGAAGACAACCACAGCCACAACAAATAGATTTGGAGTGTATGTTGGTAGTTATTACGGTTTTTACAACAGCGTGAACTTTCAACATTAGCATATTACTTTTAGAATAAGAAAGGATTTCGAATGTTCATTCCATCGCAATAAAGAATTTGTTCGGCAGTATTCTGCTCTTGTCCATTACAGTGGTGAAATGCACACAGCAGAACTCATAGCCAACCTTGGAAAGTACCTTTGCTTCACGAGATTGTGGGTAGTAAAACATAATCTTACAATTAAATGCTTACCGTTATGGGCGTGTGAGTCTGCATCTTAAATGAAACGTGGAGACAGACCGTGTTTATCGTATGGACGAAAGCAGTTAACTTGGTCAGGTTAGGACCAACCGTCACTGTTCGGTATATCAATATCTGATATTACCACGATCGGTTAGTCTTTTAATGATAAAATGATAGTTGTAATATGACACTAATATCTGTTCGCATCTCTTAAAAAAACATTGACGAGTTTACATTCAGGGTTTTGCATAAATTAATTTATTTCGAAAAAACCTCAAACGCGCAAGTTTTGCTACTTTCCCGGTGTATTTTCTTTGAAAACAAGCTACCAATAATCAATCAGTAACATGAAAATATGCGTCAAATAATAAAACTTTCGTTAAATTAAAAATCTCACAGTTCGGCAGAAAAAATGATTTTGTGAATAACTTCTACAAAACAATTTTGCCGATGATGAAATTCTTAAACGCATAGTTTGGTCAGTAGTTGCAAGCATTCCATGTGAGAAAATGAAAATAAAAATGTAACTTTTACCAGAATCCACACATAGTCACTTTTTAGCTAAAAGTGAATTTTCAGGAAATATTTTGCATATTATATCATTCTAACTATCTCAGGATTTGAAGAGGCATTATACGGATATTTTTTGTTTCAAAAAGGTTCGTTTCACTACCGGAATTATGAACTACAGTTGGTGTGGTGTTATATAGCGATCCGGACAGAAAAGCGTTGTATTTTAGATTCCATTAGCTTGCCTGGTCAAGCGAAAAAATTGCAATGAACATCTGTTCGATCAGCCCTTTTTGATTAGAATCACCAACAGGTTAGGGTCAACCCATACCTTCCCATACAAGCGTGTTTAGGAGATTTCTTGTATATTCGTCATGTAATAAGGAGAATAGCTCATTCCATATTGAGTATACCAAGGGCATATATAATATATTTTATCAATTGGAAGGAGAGGTAATATTGGGAAGGTGCACTCATTCCATTACATTTAGTAAACACAATTTAATTTCATAGTATAGTTAGGCTATCGGGCATTGGTTTCAGCAAGCCGGTATATACTGTGTAGTGATAATGATAAATTGTTTCTATTCTCGGGATAAAAAAAATATTGGTTGCAACTGTAAAGAATGATCCTTTTTGCCATTTCCCGATCACTACTGTCGCTATACTAATTCGGTAGTAAAAGACGGAACATTATTATATGGCTGGTGATTTTGCTTTAGAAAGACGAAATACCGATTTTTTTTTTGTCTACTGCACTGCATGTAACATAAAACATTCACAATATCACGGTTCGTATTTGAGCGTGGGGCTTTCAATGATAAGCGTTTACTTTTAGACACATCAAGGCAGCAAATACTTTGTCCAGCAGTTCCGTTCCTGTTCTACACTGCAATGTATTTCAACAGACAACAGAGTACTATAAAACGCAACAATTAACAGCACTAAAATCCGAGTAAATTTGCTTTCTGATTGCGGCTCGACACACAACAATCATACCGTCATACATTCATTCTTTGAAAAGACAGCGGAGTTAAATTTGACGTCGCACTACATGCCGTGCCGGCTGATTTAATTGTTTCATTGTCTGGTCAACTCCATGAACGAATACGGTGGAAAGGAACATCACTTGGGTGGGACTAAACATTTGACAACAAAAGACTTCTGCTCAAAGACCACGCTCGACTAAGAACCGTAGTAATGGACAAGTGCAGCATACTGCCAAAAATATCTTCATTGCGATGGATTGAACATTCGAAATCCTTTGTTATTCTAATAGTAATATGCTAATGTTGAAAGTTCACGCTGTTGTAAAAACCGTAATAACATGTGACTTAACATACAGTTTTTGACCTTGAGAAAATAGGTCAATGTCAGTCATATTCATTGACTTCAGGTCCATCATCAGTTGCATATGTGATATCAATTTAGAAAGCCTAGCTATATTTCATGTTATATCATAATATAAAGTATATAACCTTGAGAAAATAGGTTCAGTCAACTGGGATAAGCTTCTTGTCAGTCACCAATTGCACAAATATGATGAATTTGAAGAGCCCATCTTCACTTCTTTAAAAATTATTGCTAATGCTAAATTTGACCTCGATAGAACAGGTGAAGGTCAGTCAATTTCATTAATTAGGCTTCTGATCCATCACCAGTTGCATGCATATGTGGTATGACAAGAAAGATGGGCATACAGCGAGACAGACAGACAGATGACACTGAAAATTCAGTTCATTTTGGGAATCATTACATATCATCTTCAAAGTCTAAATATTCTGTCAAAATGCACCAGAACACACCATTTTACTTCAATTATAGAGAAGAAAAGCAACTCCGAGTAGGGATCACATTTTTATTCTGTATATTTCGCTATTAGTTCTAGCATCTTAAGCATTGAACAAAGTTACAAACAGCTTCATATGCACAGTATAAATACAAGGCATACTGTGATCTTAGCCAATACGCATTTATGAATATGTAAGCCAGTAAATTATGTCAGGTTGGACGGATATTAAAATGCCATCATTTTCAGAAATTGTTAAATGTTAAGAGATAACCTGACAGTGATCTACAAATGGTGTGATTCAGGTGTTACAATACACTCCACAATTGTTGTATCTTGCATGGGAATATACAATTATGAAACATGCGAGTTACAACATTTGTTGTTTCCATCAATTCTGATGTGGATTGCCAAGAAAATTATACCTATATTATCTTAAAATGACAGTCCTTATCCAAACTTCATGACATGTAGAAATATTCAATGTAGGTACACACCCTCTATACCACCATACTTTATTCATTTGTGCACAGTTTACTTAGTTCTTGACAGATAAGCAGATGATGTATTGTTTTCATCAATTAGAGTGTGTATTGTATCACCTGAGTCACACCATTTGTCATGTTTGTAGATCGCTGTCAGGTTATCGCTTAACATTTAACAATTTCTGAAAATGACAGCATTTTAATATTCATCCAATCTGACTGACATAATTTACTGGTTTATCTATTCATAAATGTGTATTGGCTAAGATCACATTATGCCTTGTACATACTGTGCGTATGGAGCTGTTTGTAACTTTGTTCACTGCTGAAGATGCTAGAACTAATAGCGAAATATACAGAATGAAATTGTCATCCCTACTTGGAGTTGCTTTTCTTCTCTATTATTGGAAAATCATCAGTGGTTCCAATGGATTACTTCAATTAGATATACATGTAAAAATTTCCCAGGTGGGATGTGCCATATAGCAGGTATGTAGAAGTTTCACTTCAAAAATCTTTCTACTTTTCAGTTCAAGAAATAATTATCAACATCTGTAACTATGCTGTCAAAATGCAACGCTATGTGCAATTTCACATCTCGAGTTTCAAATAAATTCTCAATTTTTTTTAGCATTAACTGAGTGATAATTTGTGATTTTATTCATTGAAAATTGGCCAGAATGCATCCCCAGACATCTGGAAGCCCAGAAATGGAATTGGGAACAGGATCAAATTATTATATCAGTAATGGAGAGAGAAATAGCACTAATTCCGGAAATGAAGTGTTTACTTTGTTGACACAAGCAGTCCACTTATGTAAAGTGCATTATGCAATAAGTCAACCATTACAGGTTTTATTACTGGAATGGTCAACATACAGGCCTCAATATGAGCCTTCAAAGGTAAAGCAGAATATCAGTGTTACAGTTGGTCTATTTGACCAAAATGGCCTGACTTCAAGCTCACTTGCATCCTTGCTATTCTCCATACTGACCATACACTGGTGGCAGCATATTTCCTCTGACTGCATTTTAGTTATGTGTGTAAGCAGGGGTTGATGTAGCCTAGACTAAGATATATTTAGCTGACTTTACCCTATGCCACATGATTATGCCAGCGCTAACAGCACCAATGTCCTTTCAATCCATTTTTAAACCATAATGTTAATAAAATTAGTAATTGTAAAAAAGAATGTATAATGAGATATAAATCAAGCATTATGTTGATGGCCTGCGAAATCCGTATGAAAGGTGGCATGGCCCTTCAATTTCTATCCAAAAAAACCCATAAAACTTTCAGTCTGTCTGTCTGACAATAATAAACTTCATAAACAGATGAAATGCCAATAAATTGTGCTAAAAATGTTTACTGTCTATAGTGCCACCCAATGATGAACAATATCACAAACCTACATGATGAAGCAAAATCCTCAGATGTGGCCTGGAGAATGTAGATATTGGACTCAAGTCATGAGAATTTCATATATTAAAAAAAAATGGCCATTTGGCTTACAAGCGATGTGAATTATAACACTGGGAATGCAACATTCATGTTCAACAAAATAGAATTACTTTTCCTCGATTAAGAAGCAAATTTCCATTTTTGTGAAAACAAAATCTTATTTTGAAACACCACCAAAATCTTCTCAGTTCTTTGCCTATCTTGCAAGATCATTATACCCAAATTTCATGGAAATCAAAAACGTTGTTCAGAAGATATGATGTTACACATTTTTACCTGCATTCATGTCTATAGCACCATCTAGTGACGACCAAATGCCACAAAAAACAAGTGGGTGAGATCTAAAGCCCTAGGGAGATGGCACGTAAGAGTTCAATGGAAAAAACTTTAATCATGATAATGCTTATAAAGGTTTTGTCGTTAAGTCAGATAAATGAGATTTTTCATTTAAATGGCAATTTGGTTCGCACCAAAAGGGAATTATCATGTCGGCAATCCTATATTTATGCTTGGCAACCTAGAATAGAACAGTTTAAAAAATATTTCTCCAAGCGAATTGGTAAATTTTCATTTCACGAAAAACTTATTTTTTTGAGACGCAAAAAAACTTGCCTTTATAGTTATGCCAGCTACACCAAAACCTTTTCAGCACATTGACCATCCTTCAAGACCATTGTAATAAAATTTCAAAGAAATCAGACAAGCCGTTCAGATGAAATCGTCACAGAAAGGTTTACCTAGGCTCTGACTACAACGCCACCTAGTGGTGAGCAGCGGGTATCGAAACACAACCAGACAAATTTCCCAGGCCCAAGGAAATAGCACACAAAGTCTGAACAGAAAATATTTAACGGTTTCAGAGATATTCACGTTTAAAGTCGCGGCGGCGGCGGATCCGTTTCTCATGAAAACATAAGAGCATCCACTTTGTGGAAATATTAAACATTTATAAACAATGTTTCTATTTATAACCAAACCAAACCTGCTTTGCTATATGCCTTAATTCCGCCAGGAATATCCCATACAAACGTTAAAACGGAAGTTTAAAACAAAAGTTATCTCCCCCTGGGGAGTTACCTCCCTAGGGAGTTATCTCCCTTTGGGGAGCTCTCTCATCTCAGCCAGGACATATGTCAGCTCCCAGTATTACACTTCCTCTTTTCTCATTGATATAACCGAGACCTGTGGTGTACAAGGCCGCGGAGTGAGGGGAAGGATGGGAGGGCCATCAGAGCAAAGCAGGTTTGGTTTGGTTATAAATAGAAATATTGTTTATAAATGTTTAATATTTATTTCCCAAACCTACACCTGCTTTGCTATATGCCTCACTACCAACATATGGAGGTGGGAACCTCGGCCTTGTTGTAGTTGTTCAATGGCAAGCTGTATATCCGCTGAGAAGATCACCAACAAGACACAATAAACTCAACAAGAAAACTCTGGTCTGAAAACACAGGAGGTAGTCAAGGAGTAAGAAAGTCGCTACTTATCTTTTGAATGTCTTCATCCATGTAGCTGTGTTCTTGGATGTGGAGCACACTCTTACCAACCCGCAGGGACCCAGGCCTGAAGCACTATGAGGTATGCTAAAGTAAGCGATGTACGAATCGGCAGGGCATTAGAGCGCCTACGTAGCGAACATGGTGTCCAACTCTGTGATCGTGGCTGTGGTCGACAAACTTACCAACCCGCAGGGACCCAGGCCTGAAGCAACTATGAGGTATGCTAAAGTAAGCAATGAACGAATCGGCAGGGCATAAGAGCGCCTACGTAGCGAACACGGTGACCAGCTTACAACCACTCTCAGTCCACAAACCGACTGAAATCAACTCTCTGTACTTAGTCCCTGTCGCTGACACTGGACTGTTGTGAGTTGACAGCGGTTGTACTGAGTCTAATCTACGTCTTCATTAATCCTCTGTACTTTAGTGCATGTTGCTGACACTGGACACCCTAGGATGGACGCAGATGACTCAGCTGAGATGATCTAGAAGAAGACGTCATAGCTTAGACACAAGCAAATCTGCAGTAAAGGCAAAGATTAAAAGTCACAATTGTGTCAGGTCATAAACGATAACTTGAGAGATGGTGGTTGGCCAACTGACCTATTACTTGTCTTAGGTGACCTTAAATGATCACAGATATGACAATAATTCTCAACAAAAAGAACCCTGCTCGGGATGCAGTGAGTAATTATGGAGTAGTAATAGAAGTTACTTATCTTTTGAATGTCTTCAACTCTGTGATCGTGGATGTGGTGCACAAATCTTACCAACCCGCAGGGACCCAGGCCTGAAGCACTATGAGGTATGCTAAAGTAAGCGATGTACGAATCGGAAGTGCATTAGAGCGCCTTCGTAGCATACATGGTGACTTATAACCACTCTCACTGTCCACAAACCGACTGAAGTCAACTCCCTGTACTTTAGTCCCCTGTCGCTGACACTGGGCTGTTGAGAGTTGACAGCGGTTGTACTGAGTCTACTCTACGTCCTCATCAACCCTCTGTACTTTAGCTGTTGCTGACACTGGAAACCTAAAACAAAACATATTACTCACAACAGTGTCAGTTCTTTGTACGTTGAACTTGTGAGTTGACCGCAGGTGACTCAGCTGAGATGATCTAGAATAAGGTCATAGCTTCAACCTGAAATGACACAAGCAAATCTGCAGTAAAGGCAAAGATTAAACTCTCCATTGTGTCAGGCCTTGATGACTTAAGAGTCGATGGCTGGCAAGCTGACCTATTACTCCTTTCTTAGGCGATCATGTAGTATGTGGACATATAATATGACTGAGAGATGAGATGAGATGATACAGCAAGCTGGCTGACTTGCTGCGATGATGAAAAATGCCCCCTCCCCCTCTTTTTTGAAAAGCTACTTGACCACGTGCTGGGCAGCCACCAGCGGCCCAAGCGTGGTCACTCTATCTGATTGCAGTGACATATCTCTCAGATAGAAATTGGTGAACGTGGAGTTTGTCGTCCAAGCACGGGACTAGACAATGTCATGGAGGGTTCTTCCATAAAGGCCATGACGTAGCGATGGCACGAATTTCCGAGAAGAAGCAGTAGATAGTAGTGGGGGAGCGTAACTGGCCAAAAGATATGACCACTTTATGGTCTTCTTCAACCACGAAGCAATGGTATTCTTAGTAATGTCACGCACTGCATACGGTCGAAGGGACAAGAATAATAGACGACGAGAGCCCCGACCGGGATCGGTACGAGTGAGATAGAAACGATAACTCTTCTCGCGACTCTACCCATTCGGCCAGCTCATACTCGTACTGGCGAATGGCTCGAACAGGGCATAACAGAAAGGTCGTCTTCAAAGTCATGCACGAAGTCCGATAACGCAGGAATGGAGTACAAACGTAGAGCACACGGACCTAGGCGAACAGACTCATTTTTGGCGATGAACACAGGAATGGGTCGAAAGGGGATGCGAGACCAATCCGCCGTTCAGGTAATAGATGAACTCTCAAGAGCATGAAGTTGAGACACTCTAGACGCCAAAGCAAAAACCGCCAGAAAAACAGTCTTGTAGGCAACAGTTTTTAGAGAAGCGGACTGCAAGGGTTCAAAGGGCGGACGAATCAGAGCACACAGAACCACACCAATATCCCATATCGGTAACAGCTGGCGAGTACGGCGAGACCGTAACGCGAAGGCCCGAATGAGCGCAGCGATATAGTCATTTAGACTAATGTCGATGCCGGCAGAAAGACGTAAAACCCTAGCCAAAGTAGATCGATACCCCTCAATGGTGCTGATTTGAAACTTCATATCACGATGAAGGTGAAGGAGGAAGTCAGCTACTAAGGAAATAGAGGCAGAGTCGTGATCGGCATCACGTTCACGGCATCAAGAGACGAAATAAAAAAATTTCACTTGATAGAGCTGCGATGTGGAAGACCGATTGGTAGAAAACATCGTCTTTTTTTTTTTCAAAATTGATGTGAAGTCTGGCAACCAAGACTATTAGCCGGAAATGAACACCCCACATGACGATGTGGTGGGACTGCCAGCAAAAACAGAGGTGGAAATAGAGACGTCAATACCAGCACTAATGGATTGAGGGATGACGTCTGTAATAAGACAGAAGGAACTGCAGTGACCGAACCAGGATACAACCGTAATGATTAAGGTCCTGCGTAGAAATGACAAGAGCTACCAGTTGATGACAAAACAACTATAATGCCCACGTCAAAAACTGGTCCAACGGTCTATACGGGACGAAGCACTTGATGGAGAGAGTCGAAAAACCTGTCCCCAAAGTAACGACGAACCCACGGTAATCCCCCCCATAATTTGACCACCGGAAGTGCAACAAAAACTGGTCTATATGTGACCAACAACCTTGACGGCACCAGCTACAAGGTGTCACACTCCGTCAGAATATGGCTTTTCTTCAATTAGAATGAAGAATGGGACTGTTACTTTTCCTCGCGTCTGAATAACAGAGTTGAAAAGCGAACTCCCCGTGATCGAACCACTAGGGGCACCACCGCAAGTAAACCTCGATGTGAAAGCCCCAAGATGGAGAAAAAAAACGCCCAGACTATAAAAGTGATACAAGGGCGATGCCGACTCCGAACGGAAGGACTTGTCACACAAACCGACGACCGACGATGGTGAATCGTAGGAAAAACGCCGGAAAACGAGGATGAATGGGTAAAAGAAGATATGCATCTCGCCTTTAAAGCGATGGGGGTCAACCCCGCGATAAAGAAAACGCATCAACCGAAACGTCTTTCTTCTTTTTTTTTTTTTTTTTAGAAAAACACCGAAATCGAGAGACGTGCAGGCAAACAAACGTCGAAGTCTCTATGACAATCAAGAAAAAGATCTAGAAATGGAGACCGGAACTGTCGAACTTGACGACCCTGATAAGGGGGTATAAAAGAACGACGTGGTGAACGACGTTATGGCGTACGGGAACGTCTAACACGAAAGGCGTTGCTTCGGCGAAGTGATTTTCCCAAATTGTAACAAATCAGTTCAATTTATTGTACATATACGCTCACAAAGGAGCAGGGTAAAACCTTAAAAATGTACGAGAAACGACGTCGAAGAGAACAAGAACGACGTTATGGAAAATCAACTGAAGATGAATCTGAAAAACTTCAAAGCCGAAACTGGAAAAATCACAGTGGAGTCCGAAACAAAACAGCCGTAGTATGCGAGACTTGTAATGAGATTTGAAACGCATCTAGGAGAATGAACACATTCCTTGTCCCCAGCGTTAATCGAGAGCGTTACTCAGCTTGGTAGTAACATCCCCGACAATCAACACAAAGAAACTTCCAACGTAAACTAGGAAGATCTTCCATAAAATTTTTAAAAATTCCCCGAAGACAGGAAATACATTTAGATGTCTCTCGCCGGTAGATGAACTATAAGGTCATAAACTTCATAAAATTGAATTGACCAAACCAAACAATGTTCAATCTAGAACCGCCCCCTAATTAGAGGACCAAACTGCATATAAGTCCTCAAATGGAATAGATGAAATTATCATCCGGAATAAAAATTAAGATCAATTTTTATACAAATGCTGTAGACCAAAAGATGTTTGGACGAGGCTATCGAGGAGAAAAACATTGCTAAAGAGCAGTCTGTGATTCTTCTTACAAGGCTGTAACCGGTAAACATACTCGGACGCAAGTAACTTACGAAGAACAAGAAGACCGCCCGATGGAACAAACTTATGCTGTCCCAAGCAGATGATTGAGAAACTTCAGGTTGATCCTGACACAGACAGGGTAAAGATCAATCCTAAGATTTCTTGGAAAAATACTCACTCAAGCTAATAATAATAATTTCTCAGAAAGAAGAAAATAAAATTAAAGCTCAACCCAATTTGAATTGTACGTCTAATTCAATATACCGATGGGAAAATTTGGTTGTGCAAATATAAAAATATCACAATGCAATATTTACTAGCAGAAAAATGTATTCCAAAGAATAGCACATTTTTCTTAATAAAGAACTCGTGATCTCTTTTGTTGTTCAACACACCCTTGATTACACAAAGAGAGTAATAATGTAGATCATTAAAATGTAACAAAGAGCCGTAGTGTATAGCTTTGACTTGTGATGACGAAGACAAACGCAACAACACACGTAAAATCAAAGACAGAGAAAAAACTCTGCAAGTTGTCTCTTGATCACATGATATCAAATAAACAGAGTAACATTTGATATAACAAGAGACTAAATTTTGGTAGGAGCAATGAACTGAATGCATAGAAGAAAAACTACCAAAAACGGGGGAAAATCCGGAACACAAGAACAACAACAACACAACGAAAAATGACGGTCTGCAAAATTTCCTGCAGAACTTGTAATTCTCCGAAGTTATAATACGTTGAAGCATTTTTATTCCGTGAAGAAAAATCTTTGTTCAATTTCGTACAGTTCAAACGTAATAAAAATAACCTCCTGAATGAACTGTCTGAAACGAGAACGAGAACGGCGTTGCGATGAAACAATAGCGACGATCAGAAACACGGGAATGACGACGTGACGAGTCAACATACGTCGAAAGTGGAGGTTGTAAATCCGTAATCCGAACAATTACAGTCGAGTTCGAACGCCTTTCCATAGAATGAGAGGCTGTTTTCTTTTTAGACAAACTAGCAGAGGAAGATTTAAATCGTAAAGGTAGATACAGAACGATTTTTATTCCTATTGTAAGAATCAGCCGGAGAAAGACCAAATGATAGAGGAGTCGGTGAACTACACGCGGTGAGAACAAATTCTTTTGTCCGTCGGAGACAATGGAGTGTTCCGACCGCCGCGCCTTTGTCTGTCTGAACAAAGAAACCGGTTTCCCAGACAATGCTATACCAGAGAAGGCTAGACTTTCAAGTACACTCTGGTTATCTTCCTGTAGGAACGGTACCACTAGGGGGAATATTACCAGACACGGAAGAAGGTGCCGGACTTTTCAATTTAGGAGACAAATCCAAAACGGGACCTCTATAATTTTGATGTCTTTCACTAAGGCAATTTCAAGAACGCGTCTATCGACCTCCGATAGATCGAGGTTTTCAGTAGCCTGCAGTAGGTAAGACCTACATGCTTAAGCATATATTTTTCCAAGTACATGAATCCCAAAAATTCACACATGTGTTATTTCGATAGCATAATTATCTTTACACGCGAAACAACGTGTGTGGGCGTCTAAGCGTGTCGAAACTCGCCCACACGAACGGCAAGACAATTGGGATAGAATACTCAGACATAATATTCAAGAAAAACTTTTCCGTAAATAGAGTAGAAATTTAACAACAACAACTAGCTGTATGGAACTCCCTGATGTGACCACTGGAGGTTACAAACGAGAAAGAGGAAGTGTATACTGGGGGCTGGCTTATATATCCTGGCTGAGATGAGAGAGCTCCCCAAAGGGAGATAACTCCCTAGGGAGGTAACTCCCCAGGGGGAGATAACTTTTGTTTTAAACTTCCGTTTTAACGTTTGTATGGGATATTCCTGGCAGAATTAAGGCATATAGCAAAGCAGGTGTAGGTTTGGGAAATAAATGCTCTAATTATTGGCAACTGTACACCAAGAAAAGTCTGACTTTGAGAAAGCAATATCTATTCGGTGAGAATTTTGCATTCTCAAGTCTAATCAATTACATCCCAATTCTGATGCTGATATATGCTGGGGAAAACCAATGATAGGGTTAATATAGACATCAGAAAAATTCATAGACAATATATGACATCAATAACAGGATATGTAATTTATCTTCAAGGGAAACAAACAAAGTCACATTTCTTATGGTTATCCACTTTCTCGTTCAATCTAGGCTAACATTTTTCCAATGACAGTAAAAGGTTTGTTGATTCTTACATGAGAAATATTATTATCAACCGTCATCTGTCCATGATTCCTTCATATAAGAAGTCACGAAATAAAAACTGTCATTCACCATCTCATGTTCTTCTTGGAAGAGCCACACACATGACATAGAGATGAGCTGTATGATCACCATGAGAGAGATAATACCTTGAATTGATGTCTGTCTGTATCACCATCTGTGATGATATCCTCCCTCCAAATCCTCTCCATTGTACCAGCACAATCCTCTATATAGTAACTGTAATCTCCACAGGCCTGGCTCATTGTACCTGCAATCATTTAGTCAATATCTTAAAGACAGAAGCAGGACAGTCTAGAGTGATCTACCCTGAACACTGACACCTGACACATCCATCCCAGGCATAGGGTAATTTTCTAGTTACTCTATTATACCAACCCCTGAAACATCAGCAGTAAACAGACCACCTGGTTAACACCTTTACCCCAGACTTGACCAGGTTAGAGAGAACTACCTCTCTAAAATGGAGGTAAAAAAGGTCGTTTTTGCACAATGACTTTTAACTTATTCATCATAATGCTTCAAATCTTGAGGCGACTTACCTTATATACTCCTACATGTCGTAACCGTGGTTTTTCCAATGAAAGTGTGCATAGTCTAATTGCTAATAGAGAACAAAACATGTCGTCTATTATTATGCAAATTAGATAAACGACAATTTGTTTTTTTCAATACCGATGCGGATATATATGTTCATGGTCGCCAAGGGCAGATGTCTCTTCATTCGAGATATTCTTGAAATTATTGGACAAAAATAACCTTTTTACCTCCATTTTAGAGAGGTGATTCTCTCTAACCTGTTAACAACTGGAGATTAATCTTATACTTATCCCCTTAACACATACCACTTTAACCTCAGGCATAGTTAAAGGGGGTAATCGTTTACTCATCCCTATATTACCAGTCATCATTTGACCACCTGGCTAACACCTCTACATACATAAAACAATGGAGGTTAATCTTCAACTTACCCCTATAATACCAGCCGTCATCTGACCACCTGGCTAGCACCTCTACCCCACGGTTAACAAGGGGAGGTAATCTTTTCCTCAGCTCTAACATGGCTGGAGCGGCAACCTGAGTTCGTTTGTGATCTGTAATGTATCCAGAATATATATACAGCAACTCGTGAAAGATATTAATCTAACACTAGAACCTGATCCTGATTTGAGGCCATGTAGGTCTCTGAACATCTAATCAGTGCTTCACACATCTGTCATCAATATATAAGCATCATCAGTACAGTCAGGCCCCATTTTTGGATTTAAAAAAAATATTTTTCATAGGAAATGCACTTTTTAGATGCAAGCAAACCCACTATGTGCCCCTCTTTCTCGAACAGCGAACCCCTGGATGTGCCCTTTTGAAGCGAAAGTTAACCATCCCTCAAGATAGCCAGGCTATGGCCCTGACAGTAATCAAAGACTGATCATTAATCAAGTAACTTAGCAAAAAAAAAATGCTTCACAATATTCAAATAGTCACCTGTATAGTGAGTATCTGAAATGCATTAACCAGCAAAGGGAATACATAGCACCAAATAATATTGTGGCAGGATTTTCTTGATAGTAATTTTTCTACAATTGCCAATTCAGCCAATATCAAGCTTTCTTTGAAATATACAATATGAATTGTAAGGTCATACCTGCTCTAGGTTGTTCTTCATCAGTATGATCAGTCAGGCTATCAAAGGTAGGAGGCTGAAATACACAGAATGTTCAGTCAAACGTCACAATGAAGGTACAAGTGATTGATTATCATTCAGTCAGTTCAGGTGCTAATTTTAATCGAAGCAGATACATCTGTTGTTTACTCTTTTTATGTTTTACCATGTTTTACACTGGAACATACCTCATGTGTCTGGTCTTTATATTTTTCTGCTTCTCCAGTGATCTGTTCCAATAAACTCTCATTTTGTTTTGTTCCACGTAGTTTCTTCTTCAGGTGGGCTAACTTTTTGCTTTGCTTCCGGATTTTCTGAAATAAAATGACAAATTAAGATTAGCTTTGCCACATCTATCAATGCAATAAAACTGAAATATATGCCATGATTTGGAGCTATTAATTTCAAATCCCAGTATTAATTTACTGATTTCTTGATTGGGGGCTTGTCAGCTTGAAGGGATAGATGGTATAGCACCATAATGTGAGTTGAGTGGAGAGTAAGGTTGTCTTCATCCATGGTGACTTGTAGAAAAGTAGAAAGAGATATTGATGGCCAGTCAGTCAATCAAAATTGAAGGTGGAACAATATTTGACCAGGTCCTCAGTAAACTTTCAAACTGTGTTCATCCACACCTTCTGTAGGCAGGAATAGTCCACCGACCATACAATAATAAGGCTCGGAACTGGAAATAAAAAGGTGCCAAACGTCCAAATTTGAACTATTCAAAGGTCCATTTCAAAGGTATGGTGTCCATTCCTGCTCTCTCCAATGATGAGTCTGTCCAAATGGAAATAAAACTAGAACTCGTAGACTTCGAAAAGCTGCCATTATCTGTGTGATTTTATGGTTTTGATGTTTGACTGTGATCTTTAGAAATACATAGTTTTTCCTATTCCCAAATTTGATCATGTGTAAAGGTTGTGTTATTTGATCATGTGTGTAGGTTATGCTTTAGTTACCTTTGACAGTCATAACAGGATGAATGTACGAAGTACAATAATTTGATAATTTATTCCATTAATTAATTTGATGCTTGAGAGAAAATTTTAATGAAAACCAGAGCGTCTGAAGTCCACCGACGTTGAAACTACTGATTTGGCTTGGAACTTTTAACATTCAGTACCCAGCATGGAAAGCAATCTCGTGTGATATCCTGTGCAAAGTTATCCACATACCAAATCTGCAAAGAATCCGTTCAGGTTTTTGAAAGTTACCGTCCAGAAGTAACTATTTTTTTTTACTTGTCTTCCTGGTACTTCAGCTTGTCACCCCTACCGAAACTTTTTTTTATTACCATACTGTCATGTATTCCAACTAGTTTCTTCATTTTTTTCAGGCATTGTAGAATTTGAACACACTTTTTTTAAAGTTTTTTTTTCTCTAGATCGGGAGACGTTGATGACACTGACAGATTTATCTCCTTCCTCTAGCTCTGCATTGCCAAGATCAATGTCCTCACTTCATGATATTGATCATCATCCTAATGCATGGCAAGATCATACGTAGAAACTTCTGCTCATAGCCATGCAGTAATGGGTGATATCTGAGTATATTAGGGCATTTCCCAATTGGTCACATCCGATTGGTCCCGCGAGATCCGACAACGGCGCAATCACATTCATAAAACGAAGACACACCTCCAGAAAGCCATAGACTGAAATGATCCCTTGGTGGGCCTCAAAATGCCCCTATCACAAAATAAAAAGGATATCATTTTCCTGTGAATTGTCGCCGATTTTATTTTTTTGAAATAGGTAAGGTTGTTTGTAATATGATTTTTCTTAAGAAAAACAAAGAAGCATGCACCATTAGAGTGAGAACTAAAATAGCTGATTCGCACAAATTCGTTTTTGTCTCGCATAGAATCCCCCAGCCTTTGCACTCAAGTGAGACTGACATGTCTGAGATGCCCAGGTCAAAATATTTAAATACAGATAATTTCATTAGCTCGTTTAAATGCGGCGGGCATGTGACTTGATGCTTCAGGAACAACTTTCGAACAGGATTATGTCCCTCCAGAAATATGTCCTTTGCAGCCGAGAGGTGGCACCGTGTGGAATACATGCCGAATCATAGCGTTAAGCTACGGGCAGTGTTAAGTGAAACGTGAAATGCCCTCAGCAAGCTAAGATGGATGTTGACTCGGTGGGCTCATTTCTCTCACCAGACTGTTCCACTATTAGGGAGTTAAGTGTAACATGTCAACAAAAGGTTCAATTATGAGATTAAATTTGTTTTCTCAAATATCATAACAGCAGGGAGTTTTAGCCACTTTTTCATCTAGGTAACCCAGATTAAAAACTTGAATTTGAAGAATTGAATTTTGAGAAATTTTGATATTGAGTTTTGCCCCAAACAATTGAGTTTTTTATCGATGGGAAAATGCGCGCCATATACGCACAAAAAAAATTGTGTTATAGTGGATAAATAATGACTTCTTCAAGAGATAAGTTGAGTTCCCAAATGAAAATGTTGAATTGTCGTGACAAATAATCAAGCAAAATAATTGTTGTTGTTGTTGTTTTCACTAGCTCAACTCGCGAGTGCTACGTTAGCGTGTCTGGAGCAAGTCAAAATCGGCACGGGCAACGCAACGTTCATGTTCATGTGTTAGCTGCCCGTGTTGGCAAGCATGATTTTCTTCCGATGAAAATACTCAGTGACAAAGTTTTATTCAACTTTTATTCTCCGCAACAATAAAACGTAGCAATCACTCCGCTTGTTCTGGTTTAGTTATCGAATTGATGTTGCCAGGCATGAACAGTCGATAGTAATATAGGCTGAACAATCGTGCCAGTCAATCTGGTGCAGTTCTTTTTATTTATCCATTAGTTTTGCCTTTCAAGCATTCGCTAACCGCAGCGCCCTCAACGAGCAGATCAATTACATAAAGGGAGATCACTTCCAGGCAGCTCTCGTAAAAGTCTCGCGAGAGCCCATTTTGCAGTATGCGCAAAGACGTTTCCGCGCAGTTATTCTTGTTAAATATCTTTTTTCAAACTTTCGGTTAAGAATTTTAGGTGAACAATTTGGGCTTGAAAGACAGACTTCCGTTTATCCGAGACAGCCCAAATTGTTAGGAATTTCTAGTTCAATATCTTCTCCACATTTGGCCCTAGGATGGTAACTCTCAACTCTGCTTTATTTTTTCGCAATCTTGCGGACAAGGTGATTTTTGCCCCCATGAGACCAAGCTGACGCAATAAGGCTGCACGCTACGCGGCAGCCTTAATAAGAGAGTGTCCAAATGCTGGCGACAACCATCTGGGTTATACTATGAGCACTATGATAATAAACTGGTTTTGAATCAGAATTCCACTTAACATTTCCGGTCCCAAATATAACACAGATTTCCCAGAGAAAGAATAGTGTGGAACTCGCAGAGGGCCATGGGAATTGACAGCCAGTCAGAATTATGCAAAACTGCACAATTACAGCCAAAATTGGACACTTCCCACTATCATGTAAGCCTTCCATAATGCACTTATAGGAAAGGAAATGAAGCTGGGCTCATCATGTGATAACTCCTGTTTTGGGAAGGTTTGATTCCCCAAAACCGTAAATTTCTTCTTTCTCACATATTTTCTCAAACACATATTTCATGCACAATTTCCACTGCATGGTTGTTTTCATACGAGCAAATTCAAAACCTATTGAACTGTCTAGTGTCAAACTTCTGGTCTTGAATGAGATATCCATGATCTTACCCTTTGATGATCCTCCTGTGTTTGTTGTTGTTGTTCCAATTGTCTCTGTAAGTCCTCAATGGTTCTCTCGTGGCCTGCTAATATTTCTGTAAACAATAACATTGCCGGTGAGATCACAAGCGGTCAAGTATAAAATGTGGGGCATACTTCAAATGTACATAGCACCAATCCAATATGGGCATCCTGAGATGTGAATCTTTAGCCATATTCTAATCTCATGACGAAACAATTGGTATTCCAAGAATGAAATTTCACATATACTTCATCTACTTCTACATTCAGCAAAGAAATCTTCAGTTTTCTGTCTCCATTCCAGCATTGGTCAGTATCTGAAGTGGCAATGCTGTTATACATATCTGAGCATGCTAGGGATTTCACCTCGGAGAGTACTGACCTTGCTGCTTCCAATTTCTCTCGCTAGAAGGTGACCTTGAACTTGATCTGGATCCTGACCATTGTTTTCTTTTGTCCTTTGGTCGATCTCGAGTGCGAGACCTTGGTCTCCCCCTGTCCTTTGCACGGTCTCTTGAGTGTGACCTTGACTTCGACCTTTTATTTTTCTTGTCCTCCTCAGTCATTTCTCTTGAACTTGACCTCGCGTGCCCTCCCGAACTGTAGAGATGAGAAACCACATAATATGAAGAAACATTAAAATGAGACACAAATGAGTTATCATGGGATACAGGATCCACTGAATCAGAAAAACCATGCCTCATTTACCTGTAATTAGATGAATTTGAGATACGGTAATTTCCCTATTAATTCACCTTCCAAATTTAATTCGAAAACGGCCGATTTTTCCCCCGTCGTGATTTTGTCCATCCTAATAAAACGAAAACGGGGGCATTTTCAATATACCCGTGAAACAATAAATTCGAACACTCCCGTTTTCGCCACGGAGTTCGTGCCGATCAAAGTAAACTGAATATGTTACTAGAATCTCGTATAGTATGTCGCCGTATGCTATTATTCGTAAACGCAGAGAAACAACAGGGAATGGTACAATATAATCAGACTGAATTACTATTACTTACAGTCTATAAGGAAAAAAATTGATTCAATTAACTCCGCAGTCCTGTAATTTTATCCTAACTTGATCGCGTTTCGCCGCAGTCGGGTAAAATATATAC
The DNA here is from genome assembly GCA_036873755.1 of Hanleya hanleyi. Classification (NCBI taxonomy): domain Eukaryota; kingdom Metazoa; phylum Mollusca; class Polyplacophora; order Lepidopleurida; family Hanleyidae; genus Hanleya; species Hanleya hanleyi. The sequence goes on from JAVTVY010048055.1 coordinate 31,737, forward strand.
GGTAGTCGCCCGCACGTGGTCGACTGTCTGCACACGGCCCGCTATTGAATCATTCTTCAGTTTACAGCGTTCGTATATCAAATATCATTTTTACAATCAGCATTCCTTTATTTGAAAAACACTGTGAATATTTTCCGAGAAAGCAGAACTGCGTGCGAATGAATTATGTTTGAACGAAACATAAAAATCATCGACAACGATGGTCGACGTGACACGCTCTTAGGAAATTTTCATGGAGCTCCTTTTCTGTTCAAGTCGTCCATCGTCCCATTCATCGTCCCGGTTCATCGTCCCTCATTAATTCATGGCCCCTTTAACTTTTATACGTTAGTGATTAAATAGAATACATTTTATGCTTATATATTTTCAGATGAAGCCGGCTGTCGGTCTGACCTGGAGTCAACAATCGCATGCCGCGGTTATAATTTGGATATTAGTAGTGTTTAGAAATTTTTTTTAGGAAAATGGAATAAATCCATCCACGATATGGTTCTCAGTACTGCACGGACAAAATCATCATGATATTGAACATATGAATATATTTGATAACTTTTCTCAACTAGATTCTCTGAAAGGCTGATTTAATTTCACTAAACCGTTGAGAAATGGGATTGTACATTTGCTGAGCTTTTCGTCATGATTCTCCGATCAGAATACAATCACAACTTACATAGATGATCTAATTTACCGGTTAATTGAAATGTCGATTTCTGTATATTTCCTGAAGTGGATCAGGTTATATTTACAGAGTGTATATTTATGAATTATGGAAAAGCTACAGTCGGGCCAAATCCCAAACCAGAAAGACGATCGGATGCAGGTAAAAGTTTTTCTTTTCAACAATTAAACATTGTTGAATGACTTGATTTTGAGTCAGCAGTCATATATTATGAACCAGGAACTTTCAATCATGTGATATTATTGAAATTACCATGCCGTTTATGTGGAATATACGAACAACTGAACGGCAGGCAACAAGATCAAGTGAGTGGTGACAATTTGATACAAAAGTGAAAAACGGATGCATATAGGAGAATACAGCACTTTATTTTATTACAGGAGCACTACGATAACAATATATAACATAAAACGGCATAAAATAAAAGCATCATACATGCAATTTACTGGGGCATTGTATACTGGATTTAATTTATCCGAGATTAAAGCTACAAGTTTTCAAATCGGCACATTCAGATGCGGACAAACTGGTCTCACTCGATCTTCATTTCCGGGGGAATATCTTCCGCAGAAAATCCAAGGAAGTCTTCATCATCAGAGTCGACCAACTGAAACTCAGGGTGACACTGGCCATAAGGCAAAACACATCTGCTTATTTAGAAAATTAGATAAACTTAAAATGAAAAAGTTTTAACAAAATACACCTATCGTTTAACGTAACATAGACAGGAAATCACACAGTTGACAAACGTCAGTTTTCCCCAATACAAAAACAATACAATACAATACAATACAAAAACAAATTTTGCGATGTGAAGCGCCGACAACAATCATCTCTGCATGTGCTCTGTTTTGTTCAAATATAGTTATCATAAAGACTTACCTCTTTCCCGTTTAGTTAAATATTTTATTGTTAATGAAAATACTTCTTATGAATACCCACGAACTTACCGAAATTCCAGCAATAAAAATTCTTTGGAATTACACCTCGCATTTTTACAATAAGATTCAAAACATCGCTATCGCCATTCCATTACTCTAATTCTAAACAAATTTGAGAAACATTTAAATGGCAATAGGTAAAGTTTCTGAGATGAGAACCTACCAGTAGCTAATTAATATTTAGAACGATATCATACTTCGACCCCATACTTTTAGTAAAATGTTACAGTATACCTGTACCGTAATTGATATTCTCATACTTGAAACAAATCGAAACCTGTATTGCCGACTGACACTCGGTTCTCTTGTACAATGCGCCGTTAATTCTACATTCATTTCGTTTCATAGGTCCGGGATATTTATTCAAGTCCTGGATGGTGTGTGTAAAATCATGGACAGTGCAGACCAAAAAGTCTATGGCAGTCCGCTTATCTGTCTATTTAAGCTTCGCGATACAGGCCATTTTCAGGGTTCACAACAACAACGTTGACATACCGAACGACTCGAACATGGAATACTCTAATATGTGTATAGTTTTATATTTCCAGAATATTCTTTCAATTCCATGTCAGTTAAATTTCATAATATAGATCATAGCTAATACTGAACAAAAAGGAAGGAATACGTTCAATGTTTTGGCCTACTTTTACGATGTTATTATGGACGCGAATTTACGGACGTCAGCCCAAAAATCTGCATGATCTTGCTGAACTTGTCACTCGATCAATATGGTTGACTTCCTCGAATAAAATTAGACGCCTTTATCAGGGTAAAGGAGATTTTCTGACATCATACACTGCCTTTTATGGAAACTATGATGAGACATCAAAGTTAATACACGGTAATAAATACGATCACTACGACCACGGCAAAGCGGTCCGCCATTTTGGATCTCCCGTGAAAATCTGCGCGACATTTAATTCGAACACTCGCGTTTTTCTGGAATTCGCTCGACAAATAATTCGAAAGTAGCCAATTTTTGGAGTGGCGAGTTTCATTACTACATCGCGAATTAATAGGGAAATTACCGTAGTTATTCTCACAACACTATATAAAAAAATCGACCATAGAGGTCCATGTCCCCCGCTAGCAGCACCAGTTATGGTGGATTACATCCACCATAACTGGCGCTGCTGCTGCGGGGGCCATGGACCTCTATGGTCGATTTTTTGGGGTCGATGATATCTCATATCATTGATAACAGTATGATTTGAAAATGGAGATATCGCTGATGAGCTTAACATAAATCTAATACAGCAGATGGCACCCATATTGGATTATGCACATCCATAAAACATAATACATGACTGTCCTCTCACTAAGGTCAAGGGACTCCCCAAGTTTGAAGTAGATCAGTTGAATCGTACGCCAGCTATTGTCCGGACAAGATCAAACTGCTTACAATCCAATATGGCTGACGGCGGCCATATTAGATTATGCACATTGCTGAAAAACAATCCCAACCGTCCTCTCACCAATGTCAAGGCATACCCCAAGTTTGAAGTTGATCGGTTAAATCATTCACGAGTTATTGTCCGGACAAGAAAATCTAAGATCGAACTGCTTATAATCCAAAATGGCTGACGGCGGCCATATTTGATTACGCACATTGCTGAAAAACAATCCCAACCGTCCTCTCACCACTGTCAAGGCACACCCCAAGTTTGAAGTTGATCGGTTAAATCGTTCACGAGTTATTGTCCGGACAAGAAAATCTAAGATCGAACTGCTTATAATCCAAAATGGCTGACGGCGGCCATATTTGATTACGCACATTGCTGAAAAACAATCCCAACCGTCCTCTCACCAATGTCAAGGCACACACCAAGTTTGAAGTTGATCGGTTAAATCGTTCACGAGTTATTGTCCGGACAAGAAAATCTTACGGAATTACGGAATTACGGAATCACGGAATCACGGACACCGGTGTTTCTAAGTCCCCCCCCTACTAAGTAGCGGGGGACAACAACATGGCAGTCAAAATACGGTTCATCTCATTATTTGACCTGTTAGATCTGATTCACATGATGAAAGTTACTAAGACCAGAATTGTAACATGTCAGTTAATTGATTAATAATTATTTTATCTGCCCAGATCAAACAGATTTCAGGACTAAATTTTATAAGCCAAGGCATTTTGATTATCAAGATATGGTGGTATCCAGAGTTAGGAGAGTTTTACCTACTTTCATCTTGTGACCTGATGAAAATGTGTCAATGTCACTAATTAATTAGATATCTGCTTAGTCATTCTTAAGGGCTTTTGACTCACCTTGAGTGGCTTTTCACACATCCAATGGCATTAGTTGTCTTACTGTTAGAACTATGAATATGATCTGCATAAATCTATACATGAGGTAGGGATAGAGACTTGGACATTTTTATGGACTTCCTAAGTCATTTTCCTTGAAATATTCATGATAACAGTAAATCGAAGAACAATTTGAGTAATCAGGAAATGAATGCACTTGAAAATCTTAAAAGTAATCCAGAAATAATAATTAAGGAGGCAGACAAAGACAAAGACAAAGACAAAGAGTCTGCCATTATCATTATGGATAACAGTTTTTACCAGGCCAAAATGGAAGAGATATTAAATGACAACCGGACATAGGAATAAATCAGTAGTAATGTTGATAATGTAACTAGGAGGAAGATTGACACAGTCATACAAATGCATAGGCATGGTCTAACAAAATCAGAAAAAGAATGACTTCTGGCTAAATACGAAACGAAAACGAGTAAACTATATGGACTTTCGAAAATACTCAAATCCACGGAAAGCCAGAAATCAAACCAGCTGACTTTGTCATGATTTTTTAACAATATTATATTTTCCGCACACAAAGGCAGTTTCGCTGCATTTATTTACTGAATCTATACATGTATATATTATTGGAAAGCTTGTTTCTACGGGATTTCCAATATGTGAGTATGTTGGTTGTGAGATTGATATGTGTGAAGTTATTGCAATTGAAATTGTGTTTTTTCATAAAATGAGATTTATTTTTTGAGAAGTTCCAAAATATCTATTAAATTGTTAACTTTGCCGTACAATCCTTCAACAAAATATCAGAGCCTCAGTATGGCCCATTATCTGATGGTGATGACCCCTGTATATTAATTATCAGCTTAGAGGCAAAAATTATACTCTTAATGAGATTTTGAAGACTAAATTACACCTTGAAGCAAACATGTAGTCTCCAAAATAATCTCACCTAGAGAAAGAATCATTAAAGTACTACAGAAATGTGCAATAAATATTTTTGATCAATTTTGATCCCCAGGTGGATTACAAGCCCTTTATATAAGAGATAATGTGACAGAAGTAACAAATGTATGTACATGATGATAATAATAGTCCTTGATCAGTCATGGTAGAAAGATATCACGAACTTACCTATCTCCATACAATCTGTCCTTGATGTAACGACAGGTCAATTCAAACCGAGCCTTTGTGATTTTAACCATGTGATTTCTCATTGTCGTCACCTTCAAGAGAACACAGAAATAACTCAATTTTAACAATAAATATCCTCTAATTCCCTGAATCAGAACTTAGTGTCATCGATTAGAAACAATTTTAATTCCAAATAAGAGGATATCACCTTCCGTAAATATAAGTATGTTAATAATGGCATGGTATATACATACCAAATTTGAAAAGAATCCGATGAAATGTTCTCCAGTTACTGCACGGAAATGCATATACATGTAGGGTTTAGCCACCAGGTGGGGCCACCTATTTGCGAAGGTGGTCGAAATGCCATCCCAGGCGACACCTCATGTAATGGTATATGCATACCAAATTTGGGGTCAAAGCCTACCTAATTTACCTGAATTTTGAAATTTTCAGGAAGAGTCCTCAGTATCTAAGTGTCATATCAGAGTTAAAATGCAAATTTGAAATCAGGAATATCAGCTGGCAAACTGAACTGGGCTCATCATCATCATCTGGAAGACTATCACATGGAAACAATAATATGTGTAGCCTTCCCTAGCTCTTTTCCATGTCATATATATACTTGTCATTTGGTTGATGTATGAATACTTTTGTACTGGGGAGACGCAATAACAAGCTGTCTTAATGCGCTCCCCGTTCATCAAGGTGAATAAACTATATTTAAACCAACATGGACGCAGAGCCAAGGCCCCATGCACCCACACAAACTATTTTGTGACAGAGCCAGGTTCTCAGCTCTCTTTGATAGTAAAATAAATGTCACGTGACAGGCTTTCTAAATTTCTGGAGCTGGAATGGACGTAGTGCAACTGTCACTGTTCCTAAAGCATTCCTGAGAATATCAGTACCATCACTTAAAAATTCATAAAATCTGCTGTCATGGCTTGGTTAGGTACCATGGCTTGGTTAGGTACTAGATTTCCCTTTTATTTATTTTGACAATATTTACTGTGATCTGGTGTACATCATTGTACTAACCGTTTGTGCATTGTAGGTGAGTACAGTGAAGAATTTGGCGCTGTCCTCCAATCGTCTGGGGGTCACCTGTACTATCCCTGGGATATATACCTCTTCATCTGTCTCTCTGTTCAACACTCTCACAAACACATAGTCTCCTACCTGGTGAACAATACATAGATACACAAACTATTGAGGCTTGATCAACACTCTCACAAACACATCGTCTCCTACCTGGTGAACAATACATAGATACATAAACTATTGAGGCTTGATCAACACTCTCACAAACACATCGTCTCCTACCTGGTGAACAATATATAGATGCACAAACTATTGAGGCTTGATCAACTCTCTCACAAACACATAGTCTCCTACCTGGTGAACAATACATAGATACATAAACTATTGAGGCTTGATCAACACTCTCACAAACACACAGTCTCCTACCTGGTGAACAATACATAGATACATAAACTATTGAGGCTTGATCAACACTCTCACAAACACATAGACTCCTACATGGTGAACAATACATAGATACATAAACTACTGAGGATGGATCAACTCTCACAAACACATAGTCTCTCAACTGGTGAACAATACATAGATACACAAACTATTGAGGATGGATCAACTCTCACAAACACATAGTCTCTCAACTGGTGAACAATACATAGATACATAAACTATTGAGGCTTGATCAACACTCTCACAAACACATAGTCTCCCACCTGGTGAACAATACATAGATACATAAACTATTGAGGCTTGATCAACACTCTCACAAACACATAGTCTCCCACCTGGTGAACAATACATAGATACATAAACTATTGAGGCTTGATCAACACTCTCACAAACACACAGTCTCCCACCTGGTGAACAATACATAGATACACAAACTATTGAGGCTTGATCAACACTCTCACAAACACATAGTCTCCTACCTGGTGAACAATACATAGATACACAAACTATTGAGGATGGATCAACTCTCACAAACACATAGTCTCTCAACTGGTGAACAATACATAGATACATAAACTATTGAGGCTTGATCAACACTCTCAAAAACACATAGTCTCCTACCTGGTGAACAATACATAGATACATAAACTATTGAGGCTTGATCAACACTCTCACAAACATACAGTCTCCCACCTGGTGAACAATATATAGATGCACAAACTATTGAGGCTTGATCAACACTCTCACAAACATACAGTCTCCCACCTGGTGAACAATACATAGATACACAAACTATTGAGGATGGATCAACTCTCACAAACACATAGTCTCTCAACTGGTGAACAATACATAAGATACATAAACTACTGAGGATTGATCAACACTCTCACAAACACACAGTCTCCCACCTGGTGAACAATACATAGATACATAAACTATTGAGGCTTGATCAACACTCTCACAAACACACAGTCTCCCACCTGGTGAACAATACATAGATACACAAACTATTGAGGATGGATCAACTCTCACAAACACATAGTCTCCCACCTGGTGAACAATACATAGATACACAAACTATTGAGGCTTGATCAACACTCTCACAAACACATAGTCTCCCACCTGGTGAACAATACATAGATACACAAACTATTGAGACTTGATCAACTCTCTCACAAACACACAGTCTCCCGCCTGGTGAACAATACATAGATACATAAACTACTGAGGCTTGATCAACACTCTCACACACACACAGTCTCCCACCTGGTGAACAGTACATAGATACATAAACTATTGAGGCTTGATCAACACTTTCACAAACACATAGTCTCCTACCTGGTGAACAATACATAGATACACGAACTATTGAGGATGGATCAACTCTCACAAACACATAGTCTCTCAACTGGTGAACAATACATAAGATACATAAACTACTGAGGCTTGATCAACACTCTCACAAACACAGTCTCCCACCTGGTGAACAATACATAGATACACAAACTATTGAGGCTTGATCAACACTCTCACAAACACATAGTTTCCCACCTGGTGAACAATACATAGATACACAAACTATTGAGGCTTGATCAACTCTCTCACAAACACACAGTCTCCCACCTGGTGAACAATACATAGATACATAAACTATTGAGGCTTGATCAACACTTTCACAAACACATAGTCTCCTACATGGTGAACAATACATAGATACACAAACTATTGAGGATGGATCAACTCTCACAAACACATAGTCTCTCAACTGGTGAACAATACATAGATACATAAACTACTGAGGCTTGATCAACACTCTCACAAACACACAGTCTCCCACCTGGTGAACAATACATAGATACACAAACTATTGAGGCTTGATCAACACTCTCACAAACACATAGTCTCCTACCTGGTGAACAATACATAGATACATAAACTATTGAGGCTTGATCAACACTCTCACAAACACATAGTCTCCTACCTGGTGAACAATACATAGATACACAAACTATTGAGGCTTGATCAACACTCTCACAAACACATAGTCTCCTACCTGGTGAACAATACATAGATACATAAACTATTGAGGCTTGATCAACACTCTCACAAACACATAGTTTCCCACCTGGTGAACAATACATAGATACACAAACTATTGAGGCTTGATCAACACTCTCACAAACACATAGTCTCCTACCTGGTGAACAATACATAGATACACAAACTATTGAGGCTTGATCAACACTCTCACAAACACATAGTCTCCTACCTGGTGAACAATACATAGATACATAAACTATTGAGGCTTGATCAACACTCTCACAAACACATAGTCTCCCACCTGGTGAACAATACATAGATACATAAACTATTGAGGCTTGATCAACACTCTCAAAAACACAGTCTCCCACCTGGTGAACAATACATAGATACACAAACTATTGAGGCTTGATCAACACTCTCACAAACACATAGTCTCCTACCTGGTGAACAATACATAGATACATAAACTATTGAGGCTTGATCAACACTCTCACAAACACATAGTCTCCCACCTGGTGAACAATACATAGATACATAAACTATTGAGGCTTGATCAACACTCTCAAAAACACAGTCTCTCAACTGGTGAACAATACATAGATACATAAACTACTGAGGCTTGATCAACACTCTCACAAACACATAGTCTCCTACCTGGTGAACAATATATAGATGCATAAACTATTGAGGCTTGATCAACACTCTCACAAACACACAGTCTCCCACCTGGTGAACAATACATAGATACATAAACTATTGAGGCTTGATCAACACTCTCACAAACACATAGTCTCCTACCTGGTGAACAATACATAGATACATAAACTATTGAGGATGGATCAACTCTCACAAACACATAGTCTCTCAACTGGTGAACAATACATAGATACATAAACTACTGAGGCTTGATCAACACTCTCACAAACACATAGTCTCCTACCTGGTGAACAATATATAGATGCATAAACTATTGAGGCTTGATCAACACTCTCACAAACACACAGTCTCCCACCTGGTGAACAATACATAGATACATAAACTATTGAGGCTTGATCAACACTCTCAAAAACACAGTCTCCCACCTGGTGAACAATAAATAGATACATAAACAGAGTCACCCACCTGGCATTGCCTGGTAAACAAATGCATAAATATACAAACTATAGGGGCTTAATCAACACTCTCACAAACACACATTCTCTCAAACTATACACAAACTATACAGGCTTGAACTGATGGTAGCACATGACTTTTGAAAGAAGAAAGGAACAAATACATGTCAGTTGCTTTATGGATTCCACACGCAAAACTTTAACAAGGGACAATATCATTACAATATTTAAATTAGCTCGATGAAATATTAGTTGACTTGTTACAATGTACAAACCCGGAGTAAGGGACAGGCCACAGCTCCAGATATAGGCAGGAGGAATCGTGTGGGCACATCCTGTTGACCAGATACACCAAACTCCACGATGGCATGTCGCATCGAGGAACACTGAATCACTTGTCCTGCAAGAACAATTATTCAAATACCGATATTTCCAATCTGGCAGAACCTATTAGTGCAGAGTAAATATTGTTGAGACAGACGGAAGAGCATGTTTACTGCATGAACATGTACCGTACTAAAGTCAACTGGATATTCAATTGGAGTCAGGGATTGCTCTGGAATTCATTGAAGGGAGAAGGTTGTAATATTTGTCTGGGTTCATTGGAGCAGTGCTTTAACCCTGATCTGGAAACTGACTTTTCAATAACTGAATTCACTTTTCATTTCAACAAACATACACAAATTATTTAATATAAGAGAATTTTGATGATTAATGGGGAATATAGGAAGACCATTAGGAGCCAGCCTTATGGGCTTCAATATATGCCCTGTACTGTATGCACTCTAGTGCGAATTTGGAGAGCCTAGCCATGATCCCTTGAGATATTGCAATATTAGAATCTGACCTCAACAACATAGGTCAAGGTCAGTCATACATGTCATATTGGAAAGGTTTCTAGTCAATCACCAGTTGCACATGTGGTATGAATTTGAACAGCCTACTGTCTGTCCCAGATAATATATCTGAAACGTCTCGTCTGATTTATCAAAAAATAAAGATGGTTATAATCTGAAACTTACTTGTGTGGTCAAACATGAATTGACCAATTTTTCTACCAAGTATGGTCGCCCGACAACAAGTAAAAGTGGTCAGGAGGAGAAATTGTTTTTTGACATAGGCACTTCCCAGGTTAATCTAGCGATGGGCGTCATGTTGCTTGGATGAACCCAAAGCAACGGAGGGATGTAAGGATGTCCGGTACACATCAAACGAGGTAGTCCAAATATACAATTTGACTCGGATATTCTTATTTCAAATTAAAGTATTTATTTAAATGGCTCCGATCATCATTGTTACTTTTTATTAATGTATAGGAGAGTTTCTTCCCTCGGAATGTCAAGTGGTCTCCACTGACAACAGAGGGCATAACTTCCAATCACCCCTATGACGTTTCACCAGCATTGGACTGACCCACAATTGCGCTGAATTTTAACCCAGGCATTTGACACGTAAAACAAACAATCTTCCTGATGACCACTTTTACTTGTTGTCGGGAGACCATACTTGGAAGAAAAATTGGTCAATTCATGTTTGACCACATGAGTAAGTTTCAGATTATAACCATCTTTATTTCTTGATAAATCAGACGAGACGTCTCGGATATATTATCTGGGACAGACAGTAGATGTAATCCCTCTATATAACCAAAAGAATCTGACCTGAAAATAGGTCAAGGTCGATCATCTCCAATAGGCTTCAGGCCCATTGCTAGCTGCATATGTTAGATGCATTTGGAGATATTGTGTTAACAAGCAAAATAGACAGTCAGACACACGGACCAAGCAGACAATACTCTGCGGCCAAAATTGGCTGAGGGGTTCAAATCACTAGCCTCTTTCTTCATCTTCATAATCCACATCTTCGAATGGTACTTATACCATAAACATAAATTTCAATGAGGGCTGTTCCATTTAAAAAGGTATGGGAGGGGCGGAAGGCAGCTTCAAATTACACCCCACCACCCATAGAAATTTTACTGGCATTCCCAATGTTGTAACATGGATTGAAGGGAATTTCCTCCCATGACCCATAGAATAAACTAGAGCCTTAGGCACTGAAACGGGGCTATTTAAATGTAAAATAGGCCGTTGGAATAATTCCACTAACTCTTTGATGTTCAGTCCCCATGGCGAAGAGCCATACAATTTGTAGTCTCACACATTTCTCTCAATAAGGTACTAGGTACACCCCTAGTTTGGAAGGTTACAAATTCTGACAATGGTTGTATGCAGACTTGTACATGTAGAGCACTGCATGCTATCTAAAGTTTGGAGTTTGACCCTATCAAACTGCTACAACAGTCTGTTACTTATTCAGTACTAAAACGGGGGAGATTTCACTTCCGGGGTTTACTGCATACCGATTCTCCCTCTGGCACTGAAGAGCGGTATGCAGGGGAGAAGAGCAGGAACTATCAAACACAAACCAGATGACGTCATAGTTCTTCTAGGTAAAACAAGCGCATGTGCGACGCATACGCGAAGAATGACTAGATTTTAAACACAGTCTCTTGTAGAGTGATTCGGTGGCCGACTGGGTTAGAGAGGTTCGGCTGTCGGCATGAGGATCGTGTGTTCGCCCCCGCTCAGGACAGACTGTAGTAGCAGGGTGTTAGCTGGAAATGGAGTGCTTTCATACCTGGCTGCTAAGTGAACCAAGCCATTGACCTATGTCATGCATGTGACTATGCTCTAAATGGTATAGAGGGTCTGGTGGAGGGGATGTTTGTGTGATAGTTCAAAAGTTACATACTGTGTATACAATTTCTACAAGAATGGAAGCTTAGAAAATTAGAATTTCTTGCCAACATGGCAAACATATGATAAGTTTGCCTTAAACTATTTTCTTCTGTATTTGTTAAGTGTTCTAAATAAAGTTTTTATCAACCAGTGATTTATGACATCCTTTCAGGAAAACACTCTAAGTCAACCTCTGAATAGTATCCATTTTGTATTCATGCTCTAAAGCAGGAAATCTCTGTGAAAATGACATATGAACATATATAAGAATAGCAGAAAATGTTTAACTTCACTAATATAGACCAGGTGAAACAAAATCTAGCAAAAATAGTTGACCAAACTATCTGCAGTAGCTGAATAACTTGAGGACTCTTTTCTTCTGCTCTTCCTCTCAAAGCCTAAAGCAGTTAAATAAACAACCAGTCACCCTGGCAACGGTACCAAATGTGCTCAAGTTTTTCCTCACTACAATACAGGACCATTAGTCCCTATGGGACTAAATCGCCCCGTGAAAATTTAGTGCCTTCCTCCCCTCCCATACCTTTTTAAATGGAACAGCCCTGATCTACTGATTCTCACCCACAGTGACCTTGACTGTTGAGCAAAAGTTAAGAGAGTTCCTCTTTGGCCGATGGGTAATGTACAACCAGAGTTTGGTAGCAATCCCTGACCTGGAACTGGAGATATCACACAGCTTATGAAGGTTCACAGATGGACAGAAATCATGGTCACAATATACAACCACGTCTATCAATGGGCAAATAAGAAATGACAGGAAATTTTGATATTGACCACAGTGACAGGCTGGCATGTAAAATTGAAAGGTTACAATGTATACAAACCTGGATAATAGAGACCATCATGTTCATCCCTAGCTATAACCTTCTGTCCTCGCAGACTATCCAGTATACTACCAGGGCGTTTCTTCCTTCCTTTTCTACCCTTCTGTTTGACACTCAGCACACCACCCAGACCCTGTAAACATACATTGAACGTGTACTTCCAGACAGAGTACTACTTAACATACAACAAACCTATCAGTACTGGTCAGAAATGCCCTAACACTAGATAGTTCTGTACAGAGCTGAATGGTACTGCATGCAAATCTTCGAGCCAGTATTGTGAAGTTATTAACTGAACAGTTCAACAGTCAAAAACTGAATTCCCATCCCAAAACTGTACAGGTTCTGAGCAGTGCTGTTCAGTTGCTGTGAAGAACCATCCAGTTGTTGTATGCATGGAAATGTACAGTCACTGCTTGGTACCTATCAGTAACTTAATGGTACTGTGCATGGAGTTACTGCTCACTGAAGTACAGTCAGCAACTGGTCAGAACTTGCCTTTCTCAGCAGGAATTATGTGAGGTTACCAGTCCCAGGATTGCCTTACAGTATTGTACAGCATCTCCTTAATTTTTTATGACATCAAATGATAATGATGAAACATGAATTCTGGGGTACATTACACTATGGAGGTATGGAATAAATCAGCCACTAACAAAAGACTGTATAGTAAAAACTGCACAAGTCAAGAAGTTGTTATCCATAAATAGCCTAGTATTACCCACTTCTATTGGCAGAGATACTTACAAACCAGCTTAAGACAATTAGCCATGAGCAGGATATTTAGATAATGAGTACGCCAAATGATCATTAGTAATGAGCAGGCAAGTTGATATTTTAGATAAGTTAATTTTTAGGTAACAAGCAGACAAGTTGATAATGAGCAAGCAAGTTGAAATGTATGTAATGAACAGGCCAACTGGTAGTAATGATCAGCCAAATTGATATTTAGGTAATGAGCAATCAAGCTGATATGTTAGGTAATGAGCAGGTAAGTTGATTTTTAGGTAACAAGCAGACAAGTTGATAATGAGCAGGCAAGTTGAAATTTATGTAATGAACAGGCCAAATGGTACTAATGAGCAGCCAAGTTGATATTTAGGTAATGAACAATCAAGCTGATATTTTAGGTAATGGGTAGGTCAAAATATATTTAGGTATTAAAGAGCAGGTAAGTTGATTTTTAGGTAACAATTAAGCAGACAAGTTGATAATGAGCAGGGAAGTTGAAATTTATGTAATGAGCAGGCCAAATGGTTAGTAATGAACAGCCAAGTTGATATTTCGGTAATGAGTAGGCCAAATGATTAATAATGAGCAGGCAAGTTGATATTTAGGTAATGAGCAGGCCAAATGATTAGTAATGAGCAGGCAAGTTGATATTTAGGTAATGAGCAGGCCAAATGATTAGTAATGAACAGTAAAGTTAATATTTAGGTAAGGAAGCGGGCAAGCTGATATTTTAGGTAATGCGCAGGTCAAATTATATTAAGCAGGTATGTTAATTCTTGGGTAACATGCAGACAAGTTGATAATGAGCATGCAAGTTGAAATTTATGTACCGAGCAGGCAGGTTGATATTTATGTAACAAGCAGACAAGTTGATTTCTATGTAATAAGCAGGGAAGTTTATTTTTAGGTGACAAGCAGTAAAGTTGATTTTCAGGTACTGGTACTGGTAGTGAGTGAGCAGGCAAGATGATATTTAGGTAATGAGCAGATAAGTTGATAGTTCGGTAATGACCAGGACAAATGATTTTTCAGTAATGAGCAGGCAAGTTGATTTTTCAACACCTGTAATGGGCAGGCAAGTTGAATGTTAGATAATGAGCAAGCAAGATGATATTTAGGTAATGAGCAGGCAAGCTGAATTTTAGGTAATGAGCAGGCAAGATGATTTTTAGGTAACAAGTACATGAATTTTAGGTAATGAGCAGGCAAGATGATATTAGATAATTAGCAGGCAAGTGGAACTTTAGGTACTGGTAAGGAATAGGCAAGTTGACTTTAGGTACCCGTAATGAGCAGGCAAGATGCTATTTAGGTAAAAAGTAGGCAAGTTGATTTTAAAGCAAGGTAACAACAGTACATTCCTAGTTAAGCCCTATTAAGTTCATGTCTTGCTAAAAGATAACATAGGGGAGCTGTGCTTTTTAAAAGTGATATCAAGTTAAATCACCGACATGACTCCCATTTTGATATATGGGCCATACAGCTAATACAGAATGGGCTGCTATACAGTTAATCAGAACCAACACTATTCCCGTTTGAGGGCCAATATCACCGGTATGTTGTTGTAGCATGTTTAATATCAGTGTTCAAAAAGTTGCAATATCTCAAAGTTTTCTTACATCAGAGATCTGAAACTTCTTTTAACTTTGAATTTGAGGGTCTTCTGAGCGTAAATAAGCGAATGTCTGCTTTTGCCAAATACTTCTTTGGCAATTAAAATTTTAAATCTTTTTTTTTTCTATTTTGATAAATTTTGGTGTACCAGATCTTAAGTTTGGAAACAGGACTCTCCAACTCCAACTTTGATGCATTTATAGTGTACATGCATGTAGCAATTATGTTCAAAATTTCCAGTTAAGGAAACGACTAGGTTTTACCACTCTATTCTATTCATACTCTTATGCATAACACTTTTCACTGGTAATCAGAAATTTGGAATATTACGAACAGTGAGCTGAGAAAAATGTATGGCCCAGTAAGATATTCATTGATCATCAAAACTTTCTGAAACCACTCATTTGGAGATCTTAAGTGCTTAAATTAGTAGAATGCAATCAACTCCTGACAGTAACAGATTCATATACAGTTAAACCTGTGTATACTGACAATGCTTGGGACCAGAGTTTATTGTCAGTTTTGACAGGGTTCTGGTTTATCAAGGTTCAAAATAATTTAAGTACTGGGACAATGGATAATGTTGGTACCGGGTATTTAGAGGTTGGTTGGTTTATCCAGGTGTCAGTACTGGGAGCATAGATAATGTCAGTATTTAGAATAGAGGTTGGTTGGTTTATCCAGGTGTCAGTACTGGGACCATCATGTCAGTATTTAGATGTTGGTTGGTTTATCCAGGTGTCAGTACTGGGACCATGGATAATGTCAGTATTTAGAGGTTGGTTGGTTTATCCAGGTGTCAGTACTGGGACCATGGATAATGTCAGTATTTAGAGGTTGGTTGGTTTATCCAGGTGTCAGTACTGGGACCATGGATAATGTCAGTATTTAGAGGTTGGTTGGTTTATCCAGGTGTCAGTACTGGGACCATAATGTCAGTATTTAGATGTTGGTTGGTTTATCCAGGTGTCAGTACTGGGACCATGGATAATGTCAGTATTTAGAGGTTGGTTGGTTTATCCAGGTGTCAGTACTGGGACCATGGATAATGTCAGTATTTAGATGTTGGTTGGTTTATCCAGGTGTCAGTACTGGGACCATAGATAATGTCAGTATTTAGAGGTTGGTTGGTTTATCCATGTGTCAGTACTGGGACCATAACGTCAGTATTTAGAGGTTGGTTGGTTTATCCAGGCGTAAGTACTGGGACCATGGATAATGTTGGTACCGGGCATTTAGATGTTGGTTGGTTTATCCAGGTGTCAGTACTGGGACCATAGATAATGTCAGTATTTAGAGGTTGGTTGGTTTATCCAGGTGTCAGTATTGGGACCATGGATAATGTTGGTACCGGGTATTTAGATGTTGGTTGGTTTATCCAGGTGTCAGTACTGGGACCATAGATAATGTCAGTATTTAGAGGTTGGTTGGTTTATCCAGGTGTCAGTATTCACAGGTTTCACTCTATCACAAATCCAAGCTTTCTGATATAAATCTCAATCAATAGATTCAATCTGCGCAATGACAGGCGATCCACAGAGCATAGAGATTGTTAAACATATAGCCTCTACTATAAAATGAACAAAATATATAAAATAAAATAAGTTCATGTGATTACATGCACTTTATTCAATAAAGGTATTTCGTGCAAATTTACCTAGCAGAATTCACCGTCATCACAAGACACAGGCAACCAACTTGTGGTACTAAACATTATATTATATACAGAATATAGATTACAACACAGTTCTACCGAAGGTGACAAGCAGGCAGGAAAAGCACATACTGAAAGCAGACATTAAAATTTGCCCCGAAGTTTCAAGCACACATGTATTTGCTAGCGATAGAAGAATTTACTGACCTCGTATTCAGGTCTCGGTGTCAGACTGGATACCAAACTGGCTTTGTCTTCATACACATCACCTTCATCGTCTCTGACAGTTCCCTTCTCATTACCCTCATCTTTGTCACTAACATCACTGCTATCATCTCTCTCATTTCTATCATCTTCATCACTTTTATCATCTTTATCACTTTTATTGTCTTTATCAAATTTATTATCTTTATTACTTCCATCATCTGTATCCCTTCTATCTTCTGTGTACTCTCTGTCCTCACTAATCACATGTGCTACTACTATATCGTCAACACTATCATCATCATCATTAATTCGATCCACTTTTCTCCGTCGTGGAGAGGACTTCTGAGAATGTCTGTCATTAGCTTCCCTGCGTAGATCACGTGCCTGCTGTATGAATTTTTCTCCACGAGCGATTTCCTCCTCTAACAGAGAAATGTCCTGTTCAGAAATAGGCCAACCCTCTTCTTCCAAAGCTTTCATCAACTTTACTTTGTTGTCAACAAATGGAATGGGTTCCTCACTATCAAACCTACAGAGAAAAGTACAATTAGAATTCATCGTTCAAAGGAAAACCATGGGAGAATACATGTTGATTTATAAGAGAGTAATGTTATACGAAAGAGAGAAATGTGGGAGTCAGGCAATACATGTATTTATCTCCAATTATTTTAAAGATGACACTTTCTTGGTAAAGCACAAATACTTAGTGCTGTAAAGGGCCTGTGTTCTGTACAAGACTTGAACCTGCACCCTCACAGTTTGGCACCAAACCGCCAGCAGTAAATGCAAGAGCTCTAAACCACTCTGTCATCTCAGCTTCTACAACAGAGGAAGCATCTGATCTCCAAACTTCTTCTTTTGTGGAAGCTGAGGTGGCCGAGTGGTTTAGAGCTCTTGCATTTACTGCTGGCGATTTGGTGCCAAAGTCGGAGGGTGCAAGTCTCTTTAAGGACCGGTTTGTCCAGCACAAGTATTTGTGCTTTGCCAAGAAAGTGTCATCCTACAACTAATTGGCTATGAATGGTACCGGTACCTACTTTCTAAATGACATTAGTAGTGTGTATATCCCCCCTGCATGGAGTCATTGATTGCTTGTGAATAATATCCAAAAGCGAAAATCTAACAACGTCATCCTGTCTTAGTTTTGGACAAGAATTTCATAAATAGCAAATTCTATGAGTTACATGTAGTTATAATATAATATTTCCTTTGATGAAATTCTTAATCACCATTTGTTCATCATATAAGAGATCAATCTCTCTCCCCTGGTAACAGTGGCAATGTTTCTAAGGGCTGTTCCATTTGAAAATATGTACCCCCCCCCCCCGGAAGGGGAAAAAAAAATATATATTGGTGGGTGGGGTTGTCCAGAATAGAAATCTCTTGGTGGTCCCTCCAGGTAATAAATTGCTTCTCTTGGTGATTGTTTAAGCTTGTAAAAATATCGCTTCTATGGGTGGGCCCTCTATTACCAATATCCACTTTGTTATTTGGAAAGGGATTCCTTTTTAATGGAAATTGATGTGAAAAAACCCGCGAAAAACGAGCTTTATCCGGTCCTCGACATTTTTCGTTGCGCGCTGACGACTTCCGGCTGTTTGGAGTAGTGGCGCGGGCCGAGTGGTCTCCCTTTACTCCTTTCGGATATTTCCGTGGTTTTCCGTTCGGCCTTGAAAATTCAGGTGTAAAATGGCGGACTGGAATTGTAAATCTGTTGGCGAATGGTTGAGACAGGAGGGCTTGGGACAGTATGTCCAAATCTTCGAAGGTGAGACATTATTTTATTCAATATGTATTCAACGAACGCGAAATACTAATCACTTGCAAATATGTCTTGTAACGGCGTTCTTGAAAATATTCATGGCACATCGTGACTCCACGTGCTCCTGGGCAAATCCAAAGGCGAAGTGTGACGATGGGCCTGTATCAATGAATACTCACGTGGACTGTTTATGTTTACATTTTGAACAATAGCCGCGCGTGCGCAATAGCTGGCTAAGTTCATGCTAGCCACGCGATTAGGTCGATTTGTCAACCAAACAAAGTCAAAGGCTGTCGACACTGATTAACCCTCATACTTTGATAAAAGCTGGCGGTGAATATAAAATAAAAAATATGGGTGGGTGCCTTTTCCCTTCCAAATAAAAAATGTGGGTGGGTGGGTTGCTATGATGAAAAAAAAAAAAGCTTCTCTCCCAGGTTGTACTGAACATTTATTTGCTGTGCTTGGTGGAGGCAAGGAAAATTAATTTGCATATATTGGTGGTTGGGGTGTACAAAGTTTCCCTTCCTGGGGGGGTACATCTTTTTAAATGGAACAGCCCTAAGAGAATGTCCACAAGAACACTTACTGCTTTTTGGCATCATCAGATAAGGCATCCCACACTTCTTGGTCAAGTTTCCTGCAAAACACATAATGAAATATTATGTTTTCTGCAATGGATACAAAATTGTTGACTTGATAACTAATACAACTAGAAGTTGTGGACTTCAAGAGGCTGTCATTATTTGCATTTTCTGTGGCTTTAATGTCTTGATTTTCGACCTCGACACAACTCATCCCATAACCAAGTCCAAGGTCAAGCCTTTAAATACAGGATATTGGAATGTAGATCTATAAATACCATATTCTTTTGATTTCATTGTTGTGCTACATCAGCTAAAGCTGATATTAATCTCAGGTTGTCTCACCTGATTCTATAGATTTAAGACTGAAGAAATCTCACTTGCCAGGATGAAGGTAAACGTACCAGAATTGGCAATGTTTGGTTGCCCATGTGGCGACTAACTACTTATGTCAGAGATGGCCGCTCTCATTCATAAGCAACCAAATACTTGTAGAAAACAGCCTCTATTGGAACGACTGATGATCCCCATTTAAGTAGACAAGAGTATGAAGTTTTAAATTTGCCCCATGGTGACACCACCTATGTATGGATGTTGACAAAACTAGCCAAACTGATTCACATGGCAGGATATTCAAGTACAAAATTTGGGGAAAAAATCCATTTTATCTTTCTGCTTTTATTGCCTGGAAAGTATTAAAATTTGGACACAAGTCAACCAAACTTTTTCACGAACAGAAGAACAAACGTAGGACCCCAATTCCATAGTGAATAATTACTAGACTGACATTATGCTATGTAAATACATGTATATGTGTTGGTGTAGTTACCGTGTGTAGAGTTCCACAGCCTGTTCTACATTATCCTCATACTCATACAGGTTAACACCATTAGGGTTCACCAGACGGATCTCTTTATTGTCTCTCCCCGACACATGGGCCAGCGGTAATACCTATCAATTAATACATTTACAAACAAAATCAGAAATAGATCAAATGCCATTTGCACAAGTTTACTCACCCCACTAATATTACAGAAATCTTATATCATTTCAGGTAAAATGGGTCAAGGTTAAAATGAAACAAACATGAACAACTTGTGTTACACATTAATTTCATAGTTCAAGAAAAACCTCAGTGAACAAATGATGGAGGCATAAACATTGAAGAGTTGGATATCCATAAACCCTTCGAGTTCCATAAAATGGTAATGATTAGTTTGTTCTGATCATCCCTAACCTTGAGTAGGACAGAAGGTACTTACATTATTGAACACCTTGGCCAGGACATGTTTATCAAGAATAGCCACATATTTGGCTTTATGAGACACAATGGTTGGTGATAAGGCATCCAGAATTGTCAGCTTTTTGGCCATCAGGCTGTTCTTAGCCATCCACTGTTTAACATCCAGTGACTTGTCATCAGTGATCCTGGGAGAATGAGATCATACAACATTCAGGTGCAAAACTGGATTCATACATCACTTTGAGATAAATACATCACCGTGAGATCAGGGTAAATACATCACCGTGAGATCAGGGTAAATATATCACTGTGAGATCAGGGAAAATGCATCACCATGAGATCAGGGTGAATGCATCACTGTAAGATCAGGGTAAATGCATCACCAAAAAATCATGGTAAATACATCACTGAGATCAGGGTAAATACATCACTGTGAGAGCAGAGTAAATACATCACCGTGAGATCAGGGTAAATACATCACTGTGAGAGCAGGGTAAATACATCATTGTGAGATCAGGGTAAATACATCACTATGAGATCAGGGAAAATACATCACTGTGAGATCAGGGAAAATGCATCACCATGAGATCAGGGTAAATGCATCACTGTAAGATCAGGGTAAATGCATCACCAAAAAATCATGGTGAATACATCAGTGAGATCAGGGTAAATATATCACTGTGAGATCAAGGTAAATACATCACTGCGAGATCAGGATAAATACATCACTGTGAGATCAGGATAAATACATCACCGTGAGATCAGGGTAAATACATCACTGTGAGATCAGCATAAATACATCACTGTGAGATCAGGGTAAATACATCACCGTGAGATCAGGGCAAATACATCACTATGAGATCAGGGTAAATACATCACCGTGAGATCAAGGTAAATACATCACTGTGAGAGCAGAGTAAATACATCACTATGAGATCAATGTAAATACATCACTGTGAGATCAGGGTAAATACATCACTGTGAGATCAGGGTAAATACATCACCGTGAGATCAAGGTAAATACATCACTGTGAGATCAAGGTAAATACATCACCGTGAGATCAAGGTAAATACATCACTGTGAGATCAGGGTAAATACATCACCGTGAGATCAAGGTAAATACATCACTGTGAGATCAAGGTAAATACATCACCATGAGATCATGGTAAATATATTTCTGTGAGATCAGGGCATGGCATTATATTCAATACAAACATGGGTGCAATTAACATTTGCAAGAAATCTCAATCACATTAACTACAACACTCTGACCAAGCGTTCAACTGTATGGTATCGGTTGAAAGTTTCATTATTACTGATGACAAATGCCAGTCTCACGATCATAGATAAATACCACATTATGGACAAAAAATACATCTAATTTTACATTTTTCTTATTGAAAAACACATCTCCTTCAACCAGCATCTCAATGAGCTCAAATGTTGATCTTTTGATTATTGTGTGGTAATTTGACTGCTAGAAGTATCAAATTAAGTTGTGGAATAAAGAATTAATTGATCAATAATCATCTTAGAATCTGGCTTCAATTTTCAAATTTGACAGCATGCTTTCATCATCTGTTGGAAATACGATAAAACGGGCTCTGTAAGCATGCTACTAAAAATATTTAAGAACACAATTCAGTTAATGCTATGACAGTGAAAATAAACTGAGTTGAACTCCGAAAGATACTTAATTCTGTACATATGGTTGCAAGAATTTGGACTTGTTTGAATCCCTGGAAGGCAAGCTGAAAGTTACATGAAATAGCACAACTATAGAAGTATGAATTTACAATGGAGGACAATTTTGTACCTTGACAACATACCTTTGTTTCTTCACCACTCTCTTCTTTGACTTCCTTACAACTACTTCTTTGTGACAGGCTGTAAGGGAAACAGATTCTTCTACATTAGAAAGACAATACATAGATCAGAAAATTAGTTAACACACAGGGACCAATAATGGTATTTTCTGACCCGAAATCCTTCATCATGTTCATAAACTTAAGGGGAGATGCTACTATATAGCATATGCTGGATCTCCGGTTCTGCTAGACCTAGGACCCTTTGTACAGGTGCAGGGATGGATAAAATATGATTGTATGCAAATTTTCAAGGTGGTCACGTGACTAGAACCACACAGGGGTTTTTCTAGCCGTTTTTTCATCGTGGTTACCACGATGAAAAACAATATATATTGAGTTTTGCAGAAAATTTCAAATTGAGTTTTGATAAAAAAAATTGAGTTTTGCAATTTTTGCCGTTTGCGCGCGAAGCGCGCACGAAAAAAAATTGAGTTTTCCCACAACATACCAGTTGTCAGTTGATAGGTTGTTCCGCATGACCCGCCCGCATCAATATTTTGGAGATAAATAATGCCGCATGTATTTTAATTATCAGTAATTATTGGTCGTAAAAGAAATAAGTAAGCAAATCTAAGGAAAACGAATGAACCGTCACAGCGCGAGTCAGCGCGAAGGCGACTGAAGAGCCGCCATCTTGGTTCACATTCTTGGGGAAAGCCCTTTCAAAACGAGGCTAGCGAGGATTCCCTCGTGTCAAGCACGTGGAAGTAAAGTTTTAACTCCGGCACTTTTGACGGTCGCGTACCAAAGCCATTGTGGTTTTAGTTTATGGATCAGTTGTTTCCTCATCAACCAATTCATTTAACCATCCATTTTATCTGATGAACCGCTATTGAACGAAGTGGTCGAACGCTTCACGTCTTCACTCCCGACAACAACGACAGCACAGACTGTCGACGAATACTCGTAGCTTGAGGACGACGGACATACAAAATTCGTCGCCGTGGACAGAGAATCCCTATCTTCAGTCAGTGTAAAAGAAATAAAAGAAGATTTCAATAAGAGGGGACTCCTGACGTTGAAAATTCGGGTAATAAATTCTGCAGTTATCTTTAATATTGGTCACAACTTAAGTAAGAGTTTTTTCCCTTGATTTCTGTTTACACAATTTGTGTGCATTTGAGTTTTACTGTCTACCATAATTATTTACATAATGTTTCAATTAAAGTAAAGCAAACTTAAAATGTCTCTTTAGAGAATAATTATTTCATAAATATTTTTTTCTGGCGATATTTATGAGAGTATTTCAGAGTGTATAAATCTGTAAAACAGGAATGTTGCCAGGTTATATATTCGATCACAATCTTCTCTGTTAACGGTAAAAAATTTAGCTTCAATAATTAATAATTATAGCATCTAGCATGTATGTTTTATATGAGGTCATGCTAAACAACCTATTAACTGACAACAGCCGTACTGTGGTTTGGTGTGGTTGTACCGGAGTACACAAAACATGCATGTAACAAGTGAACGGCTGACTATCTTAGGCCGAAGTTTATATCTTGATCGACAATGCAGCAGCAGTTCTATATGTTGTTGTTGCTCTGAGAAGACCTGTCATGCTAATTAATGTCGCCTTCAATTGTTGGATGATACACGGCACCCCGTCATGGTTTGGGCCAATGAGTTATCTCGTAACACCGAGTTATTTTAGCAATGTGATATAATTCATGTAAATAGTTATTTTAGCAATGTGATATAATTCATGTAAATAGAATAACCTCAGTTCTGTAATTGGTGCGATGAAAAAGTTGGAAAAATTGAGTTTCATCATTTTTTTGATGAAAAAGGCAAAAATATTGAGTTTTGTAGAATTTCTAAAAAATTGAGTTTTCAAAATTTTGAAATTGAGTTTATGAACAATTTTGGGCTAGAATAACCCCTGCCACACCAGCAGCGCCACCTGGACATTTTCAATAAATGTCACGAGGAAAAATCGTTTGACCTGCGTTTTGATTTTTATTGCACAAAACATTTATATTTTACATTACTGAGTGTGTATGCACATTATTAGAACATTTTTATATGGTATTATGGTGATAATCATTGATTTACACAAACACCATGTTGATAATACTTTTCACTGAAAACAATTGCCACAAAAGGTTCCCAGGTAACAGCCACATAACATAATTTCCCACTGAAAACCATTCAATAATGTGTGTCCATATCGTAGGAACATTCCCTGAATTTTTCTTGAAGATCCATAAATAAATAGCGGCAAACAATTTTTCCTTAGGAACGATTTCGGCCGGAAAACTGATTTTAGAGAAAATGGGCCATAAACATTTGCTAGCCAAATGGTTGGGTGTATGCCATCAAAGTGGCGCTCTGGAGCATAAAAACTGTAGTTTTATTTGGTTTCTACAGCCATGAGTCGTTTCTACTATTTCCTTGACAACTTCGCGCGTTCCAACGATACAAAAATTGTGCATAGGCATGATTTACTGTTTCTTTCACGCTTCAAACAGTTCAAGCCATCGAATATCCGCCACTTCGCTCTGAGCGGTTGCTAAGGAAGTGACCGAGCGTGCATGCCCAGACACTCCAATTGATGTCACTCGGGAAGCTCCGCTATCCCCCGAAGTGATATGGTAATGAGCTTCCGCCATAAAAGGATGTTTTCGAGACCCCGAGCCGTATGATAATGAGCTTCTGCCATATATGGATGTTTCCGTAAGAGTTCTACCGTATTTCTCTCGGGAATACACCGGATTGAGGCGGAGATTGCCCATCTAACCCCAACTCAAGTTACAGCTTGGAACTGCCGCTTTCCACCGATGTGCGGACATATGCGGCAACAACAACAACGCCAACGATAAAACGCTGTTGTCAATGACTTGCCGTTTTCCGCGGTTTTTGGCGAATAATGGTAGAGAAAGTTTACCAACATGAATAATTAAGTATTAATTGAACTATTTTCAATGATCTTGTCAGTCAATAAATTTAGTTATGTGAAATTTGAGCACATTATGGATGTAAAAAATACAAAATCTCATTTTCCATTTTTTTTATTGATCAGCCCCCGATATGTCAAGCCACGTCTCCCCTTAATATTTGAATACTGTCATGAATGTAGAACCTATTCAGTAAATCTATTTTTTTCATTTGAAAAACTAAATGTTCATGTCTGAAAATTATTTGCACACAAATAAATTAGTAACTTTTTGTTTGTGCTTACTATTGTGTGTAATGTCTACAGAAACCAGAAAAATTAAGCAGAACAGATTCAAAAATTTTGAATTTTTCATTGAGGTAAGCCCGATTTAAAAGGGCCAGACATACATAAAGGGCCAGACATACAGAAAGGGCCAGACATACATAAAGGGCCAGACATACATAAAGATTTATTTGTAGGAATAATGATATATCACATCCGTGTTACATAAGATATTAAGAATTAAGTTGAAGTAAATCTAAAGTGGGCAAGGCCAAGTCAGTGTTGAAGAAATTACAAAATAATTCTCCAATATTCAATATTCAGGGCCTTTGCTGAAGAGAAAAACTTGTTCTGTCATATCTGGGTAACCATTAGAATTTGCTACCTGGAAAGAACATTATTACATAACAATATACCACCAGAAATATCTCAGCACACTAAAGGAGATACTCACAGCAAGGGAGATAACCAATATGCTCAGCACATCAGGGGGGATAAGTCTGTATAGAAGACTGCCAGGAAATTCTGACAAATCAAGAACTGTTCCAGATTTAAAAAATAACAGATATTATTCTACTCAACTTACTCTGTCGGTCTGCCTGATTGTCAAAGATTTCTCGAGTTTCAGGCAAAAGCCAGGAATCAGGGTTAAATCTTCCACTACTGCTCAGTGTTCGCAGTAAACTAGTTCGGGTGTGCCCTGTAAGAAATAATTCGGCGGTTACAAGTCAAAATACAAAGTCAGAATACTGGTCTGTCTCTTTATGTTTGCGAAACTGTAATAAAATATGATCTGAACTTCAAAATTCTTGTCCGACAAATGTTAAGTAAATCAGTTATTTAGGTATAATATATGCAAACATTAAATTTCTTTGTTTTTAAACCTATATTCAATACGATTCATATTTATATTTCCAGGTAGTTTTCACCATAGATAATATATTATGCAGCTATAATTATGGACAGTGAAGTGTATATTATGAGTGTTGTATGTGAGCTGGTCAAACAACGCAACAAAGTATGCAGTCCCTTCCAGTTGAACTCATCAAAACGTATTAGAGAAATCCGGTATTTGTTCTCTTTTAATTTATGCTGACATTTCATACAGTTGAAGATATGATCAGCCACATTCGTAAGGAGGCATTTAAATAATTTAAAGACGTAGAATCTTAAGTGACCTACTTTATCAGACAGGTAGGACCTACATTAGGCCTATAGGCTCTTATAAATCAACATTGTTCGAAGTATAAAGATTCCAGTTGAAGTTTTCCCTTAGATATGTTCACAAGAACATAGGAATTGACATTTTGACCTCTGTGAAGGTCAGTAAGGAGTGAACTCGACCCGAGGCCTTCAAACTACAACATTGTGCAAAATATGCAGTCTCCAGCTCTCATTGTTATTGAAATATTGCATTCACAATTTTAATCACATTTTGACCTCTGTGACACTTGAAAATAGGTCTTGGTCAGTCTGAAGTGAATTCAACCTAGAGACTCTTATAAGTCAGCATTGTGCCAAAGATTAAGATTCTAGGTCAAGATGTCCCTTAAATATTGTGTTGACAGACAAATAAGACTACTATTCACGTTTTGACCTCTGTGATCATCGAAAGTAGGTCAATGTCAGTACAGAGTGAACTTGACTTAGAGCCGAGGTCAACGTAGCTGGGGACTAAAAAGAATATGTGAGCTGTTCAATACGTCCTGTCAAAAGATATTGGTACCACACAAATATCCCATGAAAACAACTGAGAAATCCATGATGGCAACAGCAGCCATATTTAAAGACACATCTCGGTGAAACTCAATACCAAACTGACTGTCACCATGCGAGTGAAACAACTTTGAGTGTGACATTAAGCCAAATCCATCCCCCCCTCCCCCCTTATCTATATCAAGCCTTTAGCCATTACCCAAATTTCAAATCAATCGATACAAAATGTCAAAAGATATTGCACAGACAATCAATTTCCATGCAAATGCGAAATCCAATATGGCGGCAGCAAGCATACTTGTTTACGCATCCTTGTGACACGAGATTGATCAAAACCCCTGGGCTTTCCCCAAGTGATTTAGACCCATGTGTAGTGTGAATTGGGGAAGAGATAGTACTATGTGGAATAATCAAGCTAAAGTAATTTACAATTTGCAGTGTATGGATGTATCAACAGATCAATGTATAGAGTATAGGACTAAGCATGCTAAGTATTACAGTTCTGCAGATACAGTTAGTTACATTCAAGTTTATATGACAAAAATAGAAATTAATATACATGTAAAGGCGCATAATTGTGTACTAGAGGCCACGGCCACACCTGTTCCCATCGGCCTACCACGGCCACACCTGATCCCATCGGCCTACCACGGCCACACCTGATCCCATCGGCCTACCACGGCCACACCTGATCCCATCGGCCTACCACGGCCACACCTGATCCCATCGGCCTACCACGGCCACACCTGATCCCATCGGCCTACCACGGCCACACCTGATCCCATCGGCCTACTATGAACTTGCCGTACCTTTCACATGAGCAATATAAATCTCCGGTAAAGACAGATGAAGGGCATTCATTAAAGGAATAGACAACATTTGGCAAACGTAAACTGCGACTGAAAGAACAATCCAAACTGTGCCCAAAAATATTTTTTTCCTATTTTTGAGATTCTTTCTAACGAAGAAAAATACTCCCAAACATTGGGAAAATAACCAGATGTGTTGAATGAAGGGAGCCGCTATCTTTATGCCATCTTTATGGTTTAACCAATGAGCGGCCGAGTGATGTTCACGTGACAACTAGCTCATGACGTCAATGGGCCAGAGAGCAAACATGGCAGCAAGTGATTTTCAACTTTTTCCAAGTATCCGACGCCTTGCATTTCCTGGAGTTTTAACCTGACTGATGACATTGGCTGGCTGGGCGAAACCATGCTTTCATCTACGCTGCTTGGGGGCAGTGTCGAGGGATACAAGAAGTGTCAGGCGTGTTCGAGCCCATTGAAGACGATCTACCGTAGAAATCGGTCGAGGATGTACAATGTATATACCGTAGAAGCCGGCCGGGTCGTGGATTTCGTTTAGTCGGCTCTGTTGTGAGATGTCCTGTTAGGAAACAATCAGACGAGCACATGTGCAAGTGCTGACATTAGCTGACAAGGATTTATTCCATAAACTTTCTCAGGTAAATTTTCTCGCACGCTAGATATTTGGGTGGGTGTTTAACGGCTGTGTCATGCTGAACAGTTTCTTTCGGTAACAGTTCAACGGTGAGAAAAATCTCCGGACAATCTTTTCCCGGAGAAATGAGCCTCCAGCTAAGGCAGATTTAGTTTCGTTTTCTGGCTGAGTGCCGGTCTTTGTTGAGGCTCGATTCTTTGAATTGGTAACACAGAAATCAGAATTATTCCCAATTTCGGTTACATTAAACAATCTCAGTGAGTTACTGCCGAATTATGTTGACGCATGTTGGCGTATAGTGATCAGCTGAAAAGTATTAGCCTATAACGAAAGCATATTTTATCAGACAACTCGATGCTGTGTTTTTTTTGACACTTAGACAGTCTAGACGACAGATCAACCCCGATTTCTCAACAAGGATAAGATCATTGTTATTGTACAAACATTAGCCAGTATTTACAGGGTACAGAATACAAGAATGTATCCACACCTGCTGGCCTATTGGGCTGCGATTATTCCAGTGCATGGCAAACTGTGTTTCCTCCTGCAGTGTTCTGCGGCCCAGTGACGTCATTAAACTTGCCGTAATGGCGGCACCCTTACAAGCCACAGAATTTATCATTGACGGCTTCTTATTCGGTTGGAAAAAATTGCAAAATTGAAATAAAAATCGTTTTGGACACTCCTGGAATTGTTCTTTCATTTGCAATATACGCTTATCAAAGGTTGTCTATTCCTTTAAGGGGAAACAGAAGTAAATGGGGGAAAAACAGTCATGTTTATTTGTATGGAAAGTTGGCTAGAGACAACAATGCTACCAAATTTGAAGTGTCTAGCTGCAATAGTTCTGTTTCTAAAGCATTAACCTCATTCTGTGGATATTTTCCATTATGTTGCCATGGAAACAGCAACATGAGGCAGCACCTAAAAGGTGCAACAACCCCTCAGCCAGACAGTTTTAGTCAGTGTATATTGGTACACAATGAATGGAAAATGCATGTGTAAAAGCCTGAAAGATTTGGTTGAATTCAGCAGATGCTTTAGCAGTGGCTTGTAAAAGTTTAAAATGTTATAAATTCAATGTGGTATGTCGGATAGAACTAAATATATAATTGGACATATCATGTACGAAAAATATCTCGGAAGAATAAAAATATTCTGAACAAAAACAAAAGGTTGCAAGCCATTCTTGCTTTGAACCCTTATATTAATCTGAACAATAATAAAAGTCTTCTGATTTTCAGTGGGAGCCAAGTAATCTAGAGTTTTTGATAGGAATACGAAGCTGCATGCGCATCTAAAACCCCTCGGCTCTGGGATCGATGTTGAATACCAAGTTTCATATAGAACACTTAAATGGTATCAGAGATGTGCATCATTAAAAATTTTGCATAAATTAAAGACGGCCGCCAAGGCTTTAACCAATCGGGGAAACTGGCTTGGTCATTCCTTTAAAGTTTCTTGATGTATCGATAATCTATACCAAGTTTCACACTGAACAGCGGAATGGTCTCCGAGATACACAAGATTAATGGTTTCGCATAAATTAAAGATGGCCACCAAAGTTTCCACCCAATCGGGCCCAGATTCAATAGGGTTCTGGGTCACAAGCATATGGATGTGCACAGCAAGTTTGGTGTGCCTAGGGTAAGTCGTTCTAAAGATATCTTGGTAACGAGAAAGCTGTAACGGTTTCGCATAAATTAAAGATGGCCGCCAAAGTTTCCAACCAATCAGGTCCAGATTCAATAAGCTTGTGGTTGACCATCCAACAATCCTGAATACCAAATTTGATGTCTCTAGCAGCAACACTTTGGCTTCTAGACCGGTCACAAGAATTGTTGACGAATTTTCCGTGACGTTGCCATGGAAACCGCAAAATTCATCACAAATTACCCAAGTTCGATAGGCTTGTGGCTGACCACCCAATAATCCTGTATACCAAATTTGAAGTCTCTAGAAGCAACGGTTTGGCTTCTAGACCGATCACAAGAATTGTTGACGACTGACGACCAGGCGACCGGACGTACTTGCCCACGACAAGACCCCACAGCCTAATAGGCTGAGGGGTAAAAACACCCAAATTTACCCAATTTCAATAGCCTTGTGCTTTACCACCCAACATTGCTGTGTACCAAATTTGAAGTCTCTAGCTGCAACGGTTCGGCTTTTAGAACGTTCACATCGTCATGTGGATATTTTTCATTATGTTGCCATGGAAACCACAAATATCAACAAAATGTCCCCAATTTCAATAGGCTTGTGCTTTACCATGCAACAATGCTGTATACCAAATTTGAAGTCTCCAGCTGTAACGGTTTGGCTTTTAGAGCATTCACATCGTAATGTGAATATTTTTCGTTATGTTGCCATTGAAACCACAAAAGCCACCAAAATGTCCCCAATTTCAATAGGCTTGTGCTTTACCAAGCAACAATGCTGTATACCAAATTTGAAGTCTCCAGCTGCAACGGTTCGGCTTTTAGAGCATTCACGTCGTAATGCGGTTATTTTTCGTTATGTTGCCATGGAAACCACAAAAACCACCAAAATGTCCCCAATTTCAATAGGCTTGTGCTTTACCACCCAACAATGCTGTATACCAAATTTGAAGTCTCTAGCTGCAACGGTTCACCTTTGAGAGCAATCACGTCACCATATGGATATTTTTCGATATGTTGCCATGGAAACCACAAAAATCAACTAAATGTGCCCAATTTCAATAGGCTTGTGCTTTACCACCCAACAATGCAGTATACCAAATTTGAAGACTCTAGCTGGAACGGTTCACCTTTTAGAGCGGTCACGTCGTTCATCCTGCCAGCCAGCCAGCCGGACAGCGTGACGACATGATGGGATAAAAATATGGGCCGAGGGGAGCCACTTTCGACAGGCATCTGACTTAGCACTAGATAAATAAGTGTTAAAAATTTGGTGGTTGTGTCTCCAGCGGTTTTGCCTAAAATGCGGTAACAGACGGACATACCTGGCGATGACAATATCCCGAGGCAAAAATGGCCGAGGTAAGAATACCAGTAGATAAATAAGTTTCCAAAATTTAGCACTTGTACTGAACACGGATCTTCATATATAACTTGTACATTCAACTACAGATCACAAAATCGGAGATTATTATACATCCGAAAGGGGCATAACTTCACAAAATACGGCCAAGGCCACTATTTTTTTTGTAGGTATCTAGACTACAACCGGATAAAAAAGTTTCCTCATAATTTGGTAGTTGTACCAAACACAGTTAATGATATATAACTGGTTTCATTTAAGCATATATCACAAAATCAGAGATAACTGCACCCAAAAAGGGGCATAACTCTGTAAAATAAGGGCCGAGGCAAGTAATTTTTTGGTGGCTTCTAGAATACAACAATATAAATAAGTTTTCAAAATATAATAGCTATATTGAACAAAGTTCTGCAGATATAGTTGGTTACATTCAAGCATATAGGAGAGAAACAGAAATTAATATATGTGTAAAGGGGCATAACTCTGTAAAATATGGACCGAGGGAAGCCAATTTCGATAGGCGTCTGATTTAGCACCAGATATATAAGTTTTCAAAATCGGGTGTTTGTGTCTCAAGCGGTTTTGCCTAAAATGCGTTAACGGGCGGACAGACGTACATGGCAACGACAATACCCCGAGGCCAAAATGGCCGAGGGGTAAAAAGCAATACCAACCTTCCTCTCAGCTATAAGAAGCCACTCCCCAAATTTGAAATCAATCGTCATATACAACAATCGTCAACAGTTATTGCCCTAATAACAAAAATATTATGGAATGATGGAATTATGCACACTTGGTATCCCCAAGTATTATCACCAATAAAAAGGTTCCAGCAGCAAGAGAAATGTCCCTGAGTCAGAACTTGGGAAACAGGACATTAACTTTGTATGGCCTAATATTGATATCTCGGAATTATACTCACAAAAAACATAAAGCATGGTCATTGGACAATATATAAGACTGATAACATATTCATCACGTACACAACATCAATGAAAGTGAAGAGCCATGGGGAGTATATAATATACCTGCTTTATTAGGCTTGCGAGTTTTCTTCCCGTTCTCTGTTGGTGAAATAGTTGTGAGAACGCTGGATTATAAGCTCAAAGCAAAGCAATGAATATACCAACAACTGGGAGTGCATAAACATATAGGTTTTAAGCTTCAAGAGAAATGATGAGTGAATAAACAAAGCCAGGAATAGTACAAGAAATGAATGAAGCAAAAGCATTAGTGTGGCAAAATATCAAACTTAAATGTGAGAAATAAATATTTTACTGTTCTTGCCTGTCAACAAGCAATATCACAATAATATTGCATACCATAAATGAATCACACAAATCTGCAAACTGAGGAATTGATGCTATTCTGCAGCAGAAGACAATAATTTCATATTTCAGGAAGATTAAGGCGTTTTTGCAGGCAGCATACACAGAAAACCGTGAGCACTTGAAGTGCACATACCTGCAGTTGGGGGTCTTCTGGAAAACTTAACAGAGTACATCTTGGGACTGAGCGACCGCCTTGGTTGTTGAAACATGCCGATTGCTGTGGAGGGTCTGGGAGGGGGTGATGGGGCATGTGGAGCATCTTGAGCAGGGGCACTTTTGGGGCGTGGCGACAGTTTGTCCTGGTATGAGTCTCTGGCCGATAGAGAAGGCATTGTGGGTGTCTTGGATGATCTGGCTGATAACTGATGCTTGCTGAAACATAAAAGATGAGTAAACAGTAACATCACAGCAAACTGTTTTTTTAAAAAATATTTTGCACATTTCTGTCAAGTGCTCTTTGAAAATATTTAATCATTTTCTAAAATCTTTTCTAACATATTCCAAAGATGAACAAATGTTTAAACTCATGTAAACAAGTTTTCCATGTTTCTCCTCAATTCAAGATGTTCACAGTGGTTTAACCAGGAATAACGCCCTCCTTGGTGCATGTCCAGCCTCTCCAGAAGGGAAGAGAGACTCTGGTGTATCCACTCATTGACAAGTGATGGCTTTACTTGATGAGCTCAGTACCGGTACTGGGTACATGTACATCCTACTGGAGAACTACCATTATTGAGAAGATTTAGAGAAAGTCTATAAAAAAAAAACTCACATTCTATCACAGAAGCATGAATTCTAAAAATTATCGTCTACATGGCAGAAGACTCTCGATATATATTTGTGGGGTTAGTGAGTGTGATTTAATCTCTTTCAGCTATATTTCAATTATATCACAAAGTTTGGGACCCATTGCTTTTCACAGCTATCACTTCATTCCTTGCACCGAATTCCCACTGGACATGCGCTCCTCACAAGCTGAATTTTATTTTCATTTCTGTCATGTGACTGAGGAATGCCCTTTGTGAGTTTTGGCGCCATGTCCTTGATGGGTAAAGCTCATACATCAGGAGACCGCTAGTCTGTAATCAAGAGGGTGAACATACTTGTTAGATTTCCGGAGAGAGTCAACTTCACGTTTCCAGGCCAGTGAGGCACATTCATCCCGTAACTCAGCCACTTTGTTCAGATTACAAACTCCATTATCATACTCTTCTCTCAGCACTTGAATGTCTTCACTCTGAAAATACAAACACATATCTATAATAATACACTAAATAAAACAAAATGGAGAAGATCTACATGGACTGTAATGCTACACTGCTGCTCAAAGTGGGATCTTTCATCATAATGAAGTTCTGAGCTATAACAACAGTTTCTTAGAAAAATACTCTGGATTTGCATACTTGACTCTTTATCAAAAGATATATTCACTAAACAGTTGGATGCTAATAGAGGGATAATATGAGATATGAACATAAACATTATAATAATCATACATGAAAACTGATGGTACATGACAGAAACAAGAAAATCTTCAGTGTTGATTAATGTGCTAGTATGTAAAATTAAGTCAGATTTTTCACAATCTCTGCCCATCCTGCACAGCAATCAGTCCAAATTAGAAAGAGGGATGTCTCCAAGTATCACTGCACAGAAACTGTCTTGGGATAGATCTTGGGTTGTTAATCAAATGGTTATAGAAGTAGTGATGGAAGTATTTGTCAGGAAAGGTACCATACTGCCTGCCATAAAGAGCACATGTATGAGAAGAGTGAGAGATTCAGTGATGGTGAAGACTTTTGAGGAGAGTGACAGATTCAGTCATGGTGAAGATTTTTGAGATACATGCATCAATGGAATAAGGGTAACATATAACACCACACCATCATTACCTCACACCACTCCATCATTACCTCACACCACACCATCATTACCTCACACCACTCCATCATTACCTCACACCACTCCATCATTACCTCACACCACTCCATCATTACCTCACACCACACCATCATTACCTCACACCACACCATCATTACCTCACACCACACCATCATTACCTCACACCACACCATCATTACCTCACACCACACCATCATTACCTCACACCACACCCTCATTACCTCACACCACACCCTCATTACCTCACACCACACCCTCATTACCTCACACCACACCCTCATTACCTCACACCACACCATCATTACCTCACACCACACCATCATTACCTCACACCACTCCATCATTACCTCACACCACTCCATCATTACCTCACACCACACCATCATTACCTCACACCACACCATCATTACCTCACACCACACCATCATTACCTCACACCACACCATCATTACCTCACACCACACAACACCATCATTACCTCACACCACACCATCATTACCTCACACCACACCATCATTACCTCACACCACACCATCATTACCTCACCCACACCCTCATTACACACCATCACCTCACACCACATCCTTACCTCACACCACACCATCATTACCTCACACCACACAACACCATCATTACCTCACACCACACCATCATTACCTCACACCACACCATCATTACCTCGTATGTCTCAGGAATATCAGTGTCTACCCCAGTCTCATTGAAATAATGAAAGCGACCTTTGGTAACTCTGGCCAGCTCACAGAGGAACTCATTAGCTTGTACATCGTTACAGTTGAAAGAGATCGTGTGGATAGGAACACGATTCTGCATCTGTACCTGGGCTATCACACTTTTGGGTGGCTGCAAATGTAAAGAATGTTGATTGCTAAAGTTTGTAGTAAAATATATTTTCTACACATCTGTAAGTACTAGGTCAGATGCCGCAATCAACTCACAACGTTTGTCAAGTGCTATCACTGAGATAAATATCTTCAACTGCATTGAAACAGAATTTAAAAAAAAAAAAAAAATGAAAACCCGAGGGATTCAAGTCCCCCGACGTTGAAACAATTGATTTGACTTGGAACGGTAACTTTCAGTACCCAGCATGCGGAGCAATCCCAAGTGAGACCCAGTGGCAAGGTATCCACAATTACCGAATTTGTCCTAATCTGGTCAGGATTTCAAAAGATACTGTATGAAAACAAAATTTTAACTTGGCCCGCAGGTGGCGCCACCTATAGGCGGGTCAGCGTGAAAAACAATCCCAAGTGAGATCTTGCGGCGAAGTATCCACATACAAAATTTAAACAGAATCCGTTCAGTTTTTCGAAAGTTATTGTCTGGAAACAAAATTTTAACTTAGACCCAGTTGGCGCCACCTGCAAGCAGATCGGCATGAAAAACAATCCCAAACGAGATCTTGAGGCGAGGTACCTACATAAAGAATTTGAGAAGAATCCGTTCAGTTTTTCAGGAGTTATTGCCCGGAAACTTAACTCGAACAGATGCAAAATTTTAACTTGACCCCCAGGTGGCGCCACCTATAGGCAGATCGGCGTGAAAAACAATTGCAATTGAGATCTTGAGGAGAGGTACCCACATACCAAATTTGAAAATAATCCGTTCAGTTTTTCTAAAGTTATTGTTCGGAAACAAAATTTTAACATGGCCCCCAGGTGGCGCCACCTATAGGCAGATCGGCGTGAAAAACAATCCCAAGCGAGATCTTGGGGCGAGGTAACCACATACCAAATTTGAAAAGAATCCGTTCAGTTTTTCAACAGTTATTGTCCGGAAACAAAATTTTAACTTGGCCCCCAGGTGGCGCCACCTATAGGCGGATCAGTGCGAAAAACAATCCCAAGTGAGATCTTGAGGTGAGGTACCCATACACCAAATTTAAAAAGAATCCATTCAGTTTTTCAAAAGTTATTGTCCGGAAACGAAATTTTAACTTGGCCCCCAGGTGGCGCCACCTGTATGCGGATCGGCGTGAAAACCAATCCCAAGCAAGGTGTTCAGGTGAGGTACCCACATACTAAATTTGAAAAGAATCCGTTCAGTTTTCCAGAAGTTATTGTCCGGAAACTAAGTCGGACGGACGGACCCCAATTCTATAGTCTAAATTTAGATCAACACCGGGCGTCGGGGGACAAAAAAAACCCTTTTTAAATTATTCTTTGGGATAGTTTATTCCTTGAAAGAATACCATTAATTAACATCTACAACTGAGAACACTGAGTGATTAAATATGAATTTAGAATTTGGGAAATAGTAACCAAATGAATTAATAATGGATAAGAACATCTTTGTAGCTGGTAAATAAAGAGGTTCTTATCCATAATTAATTCATTCAGTTATGAACTTATTCTTATAGTTTTGTAGGTTAGTGAGTGTGATTTAACATCTCTTTCAACTATATTTCAATCATATCACGAAGTTTGGGACCCATTGCTTTTCACATCTGGGATTCAGATCTATTTCTTTTTACACAGGTGCTCCAGTTAGTCACCTCTTACGACAAGCTGTTTGATTCTTACCATGAGATGGGATGTGCACAATGACACCCCTTGTCGATCCCTGGGTGTCCCACAGGGCTATATGTTGTGATACATATAAAAGCTGTGTTGGTACATATTCTCCTTTACTTTAACACATTAATCATATCTTGTAGTCTCAGGCACATGTAACAAATAACAGCCAATTCAACCTCTCATCTATCTCTACTCATTATATATGCATTATATTGGCGATATCAAATTTGAGCGGTATTTAACAAGTAGTTTATAGAATTTCATTGCCTTCATTAGATCCACATTACACTGGGACATGACATTTTCAACCCTGGTACTTGACACCTAGAAAAGGAGTTAAATCACTTGAAATTGACTCTGACCTGGTCAGGTCGTCCATCTGTCAGCAGGTAGATAGCCTGTGTCTGGTTGTCATTGAGGGCAGATTGGATGGCGGCGTATGTATTAGTGGAGCCCTGACAGCCCAGTTCTTGTATCCAGCTCCAAGCCCCCTGCAGAGTGTGCTCAGTAACATCCATCAGTCGGTCACGCCATGGATACGCTTTTGAGTTAAAACTGACCAGGTTGAACTTCATCTTGTGTCGTAGTTGCTCCTGTAGGAAACAATGTTTCAGAAATTGATGTTAATTTTAATTGCCTAAATTTGAGAACACTGAAGATGTACCAAAGAAGTACCAATTAACTGGTAAATAAATTGTGAAGTAATGGAGAAAATGACAGATAACCACTTAATGATATAGAGCTTAATATGGAGATAAAGATTGGGTTTCATTTTCATACACACATACAACAAACTAGACATATAAAATAACAGAAGTGAATGCCAAAATCCCTTCACAGACGCCAGAAGTTCTGTTTTAACATTCAGATTAGATAATAATGCTCAAAAGTTATCGGTCATGTAGGTAGAATAGAGACAGACCTGTAGAAGGAGGAAGAGTTTATCCTTGACAAACTGTAGATGTGGTATCATAGAGCTAGATGTGTCCACCAGAATGTAGATCTGCTCCTCCAATACTGTCCCAAATAACTCACGACTACCCTGCTTCAACCAATCTATCCTGCACACATGAAATAAACAAATATATGACAGAACATTTCATAGTCATAGTCATATCTACCAATCCAACTTTCCATTGGAAACTCATATATTATTGCAGATGAAATTATTGGAAATTGACATATATAGCTATAGAAGGCCTTCTGATGATAAGTTTCTGCACAACTCGGCCAATTATCATGACAAAAGTAACAGCTATGGCAGTACGACAGAACAAGTGTATCTCACTTCATGAAATCTAATATGGCACCAAATTTCATTGATAATCTGTGTTGTTAACTGGACTATTAGAGTGGGCTAGCCCCCCTCTTTTTGGGACCGCAATTGTCATAAGTCCTATCTTAGATAGCACCAGTCCAACATTTAACATGGCCGGTATAGAGTTCATCCCCCCCACTTTCAAATGTGCTCCGCGGCTGCTGTGGAGGAATCCAGTTATTGTTTTCATAAACAGAATTTTGGCTCGAAAAGTTTATAAGATTAGTTTATGAAATATTTATGGCAGTCTGTTGCATTCATTAGTTTTCACATTTTCTGGGACACTTCTCTATCAAACATCAATTGATATATAATAACTAACGTTGAGCACAAAGATAAAGGTTATGTTATAAAGTCTCATCTGATCATACTTTTTGAAACATGGAATGGGAAAGAACACTGTTTGAAGAAGAAGGAAAAAACACATGTGCAATCTGAATTTGAATATTCAGCTAGGAGCAAAATTAGAGTCCTTGTTTATCACCAATATTAGCAGTGTTGGTCACCAAATATATGCAGACGAGGAAATGGTTTCTATATTTATTTGATTTGCAAATCTTTTCTATGTTTGGTCATGGTGCTATAAATTCGTTAAAATGGGTACTTGGTCTCCAACAAAATTCATTTCTGTGGGTGGTTGGTCAGGGATAAACCTTGCATCTGGCTCCTCCATATCTTTTTTAGGGAGAAGACTAAAAAATCCAGTCCATCAGGGTTCTCTCCCTTTATAACTACCATCTATGATAATCTATCTAATAATTCAACCCCCCTATAAAAATTACACAAGCTTCTATTTCTGGGACACAATTCAATCAGTGGTCTTAATAAACTTAATCACTCTCTAAAATCAATGGAATAATGAAGAAATAATAGATTTAAATGATTCTGAAATATTTTGTCGAATTCCTAATCTGATAAATTTGATCACCTCCATATTTGATGGTGAGGAATTCCACTTCCTGCGATTGAATAATTAAATTGAATTATTAGAGGGATTACCTTATACTCATTAGGGTTGATTAGAGGGATTACCTTATACTCATTAGGGTTGATTAGAGGGATTACCTTACACTCATTAGGGTTGATTAGAGGGATTACCTTACACTCATTAGGGTTGATTAGAGGGATTACCTTATACTCATTAGGGTTGATTAGAGGGATTACCTTATACTCATTAGGGTTGATTAGAGGGATTACCTTATACTCATTAGGGTTGATTAGAGGGATTACCTTATACTCATTAGGGTTGATTAGAGGGATTACCTTATACTCATTAGGGTTGATTAGAGGGATTACCTTACACTCATTAGGGTTGATTAGAGGGATTACCTTATACTCATTAGGGTTGATTAGAGGGATTACCTTATACTCATTAGGGTTGATTAGAGGGATTACCTTATACTCATTAGGGTTGATTAGAGGGATTACCTTACACTCATTAGGGTTGATTAGAGGGATTACCTTATACTCATTAGGGTTGATTAGAGGGATTACCTTATACTCATTAGGGTTGATTAGAGGGATTACCTTATACTCATTAGGGTTGATTAGAGGGATTACCTTATACTCGTTAGGGTTGATTAGAGGGATTACCTTATACTCATTAGGGTTGATTAATAATATTTCTGTCCATAACTGCTCTAATAATTACTCATGAACCTTTTTTTTCAGTTAAATTAAATTCAATTCAGAGAAAAGAATACTGAACTTAATCTTCCTAGTCCAACTACCACTGTACCTCTGTTTTAGCTTGTGGAGGGTCACATTCATCCTCTCCTCGTAATTACGATGTATCTCAGGTGTGACCTGGACATGGACCACGCGACCATCTCGCCAACGCACAACAGGAAAACGGTCACAGTACCGTGCATTTATCAACTTCTGACGAGGCACCTGAAAATAGCAAATAGCAAAGTACTTAAAATTGATCAAGTAATGGGAATAGACAGAGAAATAGAGTCCATTGAACTAGGCTAGACAATTCAGAATGACCCTCAAATGAGGCTTGGTAAGGTAGAACTGTCCTCAAAATGAGACTATGCTAATCTCACTAATAATTCACACATATAACAACACACTTTAGATGCCAATTCCAGAAAATATTCTGTCAATATTCAGCTCTGATAGTTCAGAACTGTTCACAATTGGGCTACTGTATAAGATGTTGGCTGGTCTCAAAGGTAGGATGCATGGTCCTCAACCTGAAGCTAAGTAAGGTACAGTAGTCCTCAAAATGAGTTCAGGGAATGATCTTTGAAAAGCTGAATTATGTGAAATAAAGGGAATGGTATCACCCATATGCTCTACATACAATCTAATTAAAATTAAATCCTATTGTGCTCCCCATTTCGATATGTCGCTTGTAGGATCTAACAGGCTTGCAGTAACTCGCGTGACAACCAATCCCGAGAACGCTTCATAGTGCTTTGAAGGGAACATTGATGACAAAGAATTTTTGGTTGGCTCAGCCAAATTAGCCGGCTCGCTGGCGGGGTGTCTTTTCATGTTGCCGCGGTCCCGACATTGTGACACCATAATACAGGGTAGATATATGGACTGATCTTTGGTGTAAACATTGGGGTAAATGAACACAGTGAACCTATCTCCCCTCCCCGACTGCAAATGGATGAGTCCAGATGCGATCATGATGTCAGAATGCTATTAAATGTCCATGGTATGGGTGCTGAGAACACCAAATTCAATTGCAATACGTAAGATTCTATATAGCGACATGTATGATTGGGGAGCATTGATAGGATATTAATTTATTAAGATTGGCTCTACAAATATATGTACAGAAATACATGTAGTAAGCCAACTGTTACAGGTTCCCACTGTAACATCTGGACAATAAAGGGAAAGCAAAAAGCACAAAAATGAGAACGAAATTTTTGAATAAATAAAATAGTTACAGCATCTGTCTGTGTGTTATCTCCAGGTTTGTCCATCAGTTCTACCACACCATCCTGATGTTTGAATGAGACCCCCGACAGTATAT
This sequence comes from Hanleya hanleyi, assembly GCA_036873755.1. Lineage (NCBI taxonomy): Eukaryota > Metazoa > Mollusca > Polyplacophora > Lepidopleurida > Hanleyidae > Hanleya > Hanleya hanleyi. The sequence continues at coordinate 74,101 of JAVTVY010048055.1, forward strand.
CATACAGTCCCAGTTTGTTCTTGTCTAGTCCATATGTTTGTAACCAGGTCCTTGAACTCATATACTGTTCACCACTCTCCACAGTCACTGGCGGCTTGGGAATCTTACTTTCTGTGGGGGATAAAGCAAAGTATAACTGTTACTGTTACATCACATTAACATCCCATATTAAAGGTTATGGTTAAGGCTGTCCTCTAGTAGAGTCTTCTATGTATGATAGGGGGTACAAGTATCCATTAGTCAGTCAGCATTATCACCACGATCAACTTACTGATTTACATGACTGACATTACAGCAGAATGTGTTTGTTCTCGGGGAAGTGAAAGTACATTGAAAATAATGATCGAATGTTAAAGTGATAGTAAACCCTCTGACGAAGTGAAGGTCAAAGGAAAGACAAAATTCAACTGTATTCAAATGTATTTTTACTTCATTTATGTGATTTTTTCTAACCGGGTGAGAAGTACTTGACATTTTGTATGGTACTTCATAATTGCCACGTCAATTTGAATCTTGCATTTAATTTCCTCGATATTGGTGAAACCTGCACATTGGAACAGTGAGTCTGTGTTGAGACTCAAGGTATACACAGCATGAGCTTGAATCAAGCATTGGAAAGTGCATACAAAGCTTGAAATATATATGTTAAGGCAGTGTGACGTCAATGGACCTGGATATGGTCGCAAAAGACCACTATAGAATACCAAGCTTTATTTCCAGTTTACTCTGTGTAATAAAATCGTAAAAAATATTTTCCAACACTGTTTCCAATGGTCTTTCATTTGATGGAAACTTTACTGGAGGGTTTACTATCACTTTTTTTAAAATGCAACAGCCTATAATCCCATCAATCATGTACCGGTATTCTGAAAAATTACTTTAATTATCATGTTAGTCATCAGTAATATTTATCAATTATTAACCAGGGATAGTTCATAACAGCTCCGGCTACCTCAAACACATGCGGTACAAGAGCTTGGAGGTTATAATACAGGACTATGTTACAATGTAGAGAGATTCAGAGAGACAGAGATTTAATGAGAGATACTGAATAGCAGTACTTTAAGAAAGGATGCAAGGTGAATGGGAAGCCAGACATCTGCTGCAGTAGATGGCTATATACAGCATGCATGGACAGAGGAACTCTTGAGCAATGTTGTAAGGGCATGTTGTAGAAGACAGGTAGAAGAAGAAGATGTGCCAGCTTAGTGATGGTGTACCTGACAGTAGTTATTGGTCATGTTGGTGAGAGAGTAGCCGATAGTTGTTATTGACTGATAACCATCTTCCAATCACCATGTTTTCTAAGCCAACAGGGTTATGGGCAATGACATAGGGCTAGGGTACATTATTGCCAGGCCTATGCTATCAAAGTTTTGGCTACGAACCAATGACATCGCTATGATGACAAACGGAGAAAACTCAGCAAACAAATTATGTTGCACCTATTTATTAAAGTATTTTCAAACAGTTTCAGTGTTACCTTGCTACTTCATGGAGTAAGGCTACTGAAAGTTTTTTTTGTAGGAGTCAACTGCCGCAACATTCATCATGAACAGGATAGAATCCTCCTCATCCACTCCAATTCTTAGACAAAAGAATCGCTCCGGAGCATCGACAGGGGCATTGACATGCAATCTCTGTGTAATGGGCGATCACGATCTCCCTCTTCAGTCTATACTACAGCACAGGGGAGCATTTTTAACTCTTGATAATCGATGTATAATGTAGTAAATATGCATCAAATTGTCCTATTATTTCAAGAAAGGATCATCAAGCTTACATTGATGATAATTTTGGCAACTTCAATTCTAAAATAGTCTTGTTATCACTGACTGAAATATTTTCCACGCTGTATACCAGGTTAAGATGTGGAAAATATGAGCCACAAGTTGAAGCCTGGGGTTAACTATGAATGCTTGGAGACAACGGCAGGTATTGTAGTGAATGGTGGACTGTGAACTCAGACATGTACTGAAGCTATATAATAAGAGCTCTACATCTATGTGAGTATTGATAGAATATATCTAGCATGCAATATAGAGCCTTAATTAACTTACTGCCATTATCAATTTCTGTGATTGTTTCCTCTAAAAATCAAGATCAATTTGACACAATTTACATCAACTATAGCCATGAAGTAATTGTCAAAACTAGACCTCATAATTTCCAAAACTATAGTAACAAAATAATTAACAGAGTAAATATATATTTACAGAATCCTTCTACATCTACACTTGGAGCCTCTATTGTTCTGTTACATATATGATGCAAAGACATAGGGTTTACTACAGCTTGATTTGCTGTCTAGTCCCTTTTATTCTCACTAAAATCCAAAGGTATTATGAATTATTTTCAATATATAAACAAACTTCAGAATTTAAAAATATTACATTAAAACAGTCTTACCCAGTACAAATTTAGGGTCAGGAATTTGTTCCATTATGGCCTGTATTTGTGATAAATTGTTTCTGGCTTCCTCCAATTCCTCAAATATCAAGAGGACATCTTCACGAACACCAGCACCAGCAGGTACCCCTCCAAAAGTCTTCCGTTTCACAATGATATTGGCACGACTGTTTTTCGGGTTGACTGGCTGGCTGTCATAGGCATCCATTTCCATAATCACTGCATACGCATGAAATCTGACAAAATTAATAAACAGAGGCTGAACACAGAAGCTGATTAATTACTGCAGGGTGTGCACAACTCAGAATATTTAAATTCCAGAGTTTTCCAGGACTTATTACCAGATTCCAGGACTTATCCCTGTATAAATTTCTACATCATAATGTATTTCTTTTTGTTTTTGTTCTTTTCACGCTTGAAGCACATTGTTCGAAAATAACAGGGGAAATAACTCTACTATATAATTCTACATCATATTGTATTTTTTTTTTTTAGTTTTGTTCTTTTCACGCTTGAAGCGCATTGTTCGAAAATAACAGGAGAAATAACTTGTAAATACCCTCCCATAGTTTTGTCCCTTGAATGACAGACAGTGACCTCTTCCGGCGAATTTAGTTAAAATGAAAGAATTTTTCGTCTTCGCTAGTTTAGACCAACACAAAATATACTCCCTACATACCGACCCTAACTTTTTCAGATACGAAAAACGAAACCAAGGATTTATTCCACTACGCCCAGACAGATGATTTGCACCGAATCATAAGATTATACAACTTAAGACATAAGTCTCCTTGTTTCTTTGTTCTCCACCGAGATCGGGAATTTCTGTATACCCAAACTATGAATATTTTGAAATCGGAAAACAGCTGATTGGTGAGCGAATTGACCTAGATATATTCTGATTGGTTAACATTTTACTATACGATTCACTATGGCTTTTATGGATGAAACTAGAACTCGTGGACTTCGAAAGACTGCCGTTATCTGTGTGATTTTATGGTTTTGATGTTTGACTGTGATCTTTAGAAATACATAGTTTTTCCTATTTCCCAAAATTTGATCATGTGTATAGGTTGTGTTATGTGTAATGCTTTAGTTACCTTTGACAGTCATAACAGGATGAAAGGTACGAAGCACAATAATTTGATAATTTATGCCATTAATTAATTTGATGCTTCAGAGAAAATTTTAATGAAAATCAGAGAGCGTCTGAAGTCCACCGACATTGAAGCTACTGATTTGGCTTGGAACCTTAAACAGTCAGTACCCAGCATGGAAAGCAATCTCGAGTGATATCCTCGTTATCCACATACCAAATCTGCAAAGAATCCGTTCAGGTTTTTTAAAGTTACCGTCCAGAAGTAACTATTTTTTTACTTGTCTTCCTGGTACTTCAGCTTGTCACCCCTTCTGAATTTTTTTTTTATCACCATACTGTCATGTATTCCAACTAGTTTCTCCATTTCTTTCATGCATTGTAGAATTTGAACACACGTTTTTCTTCCCTCGATCGGGAGACGTTGACGACACTGACAGATTTATCTCCTTCCTCTAGCTCTGCATTGCCAAGATCAATGTCCTCACTTCATGATGTTGATCATCATCCTAACGCATGGCACGATCAAACGTAGAAACTTCTGCTCATAGCCATGCAGTAATGGGTGATATCCGAGTATATTAGGGCATTTCCCAATTGGTCACATCCGATTGGTCCCATGAGATCCGACAACGGCGCAATCACATTCATAAAACGAAGACACACCTCTAGAAAGCCATCGACTGAAATGATCTCTTGGTGGGCCTCGAAATGCCCCTATCACAAAATAAAAAGCATATCATTTTCCTGTGAACTGTCGCCGATTTTATTTTTTTGAAATAGGTAAAGTCGTTTGTAATATGATTTTTCTTAAGAAAAACAAATAAGCATGCTCCATTAGAGTGAGAACTAAAGCAGCTGATTCGCACAACTTCGTTTTTGTCTCGCATAGAATCCCCCAGTCTTGCGCCTCTGCACTCAAGTGAGACTGACATGTCTGAAATGCCCAGGTCAAAATATTTAAATACAGATAATTTCATTGGCTCGTTTAAATGCGGCGGGCATGTGACTTGATGCTTCAGGAACAACTTTCGAACAGGATTATGTCCCTCCAGAAATATATCCTTTGCAGCCGAGAGGTGGCATCATGTGGAATACATGCCGAATCATAGCGTTGAGCTAAGGACAGTCTTAAGCGAAACGTGAAATCCCCTCAGCATGCTAAGATGGATGTTGACTCGGTGGGCTCATTTCTCTCACCAGACTGTTCCACTATTAGGGAGTTCAGTGAAACATGTCAACAAAAGGTTCAATTATGAGATTAAATTTGTTGGAACGATATTTTCTTAAATATCATAACAGCAGGGGGGGGGTTAGCCACTTTTTCATCTATGTTAGTATTAAACCCAGAATAAAAACTTGAATTTGAAGAATTGAATTTTTGAGAAATTTTGAAATTGAGTTTTGCCCCAAACAATTGTTTTTTATCGATGGGAAAATGCGCGCGAAACACGCGCAAAAAAAAAAGTGTTATAGTGGATAAATATTGAATTCTTCAAGAGATAAGTCGAGTTCCCAAATGAAAATGTCGTGACAAATAATCAAGCAAAATAGTTGTTGTTGTTGTTGTTGTTGCCTTCACTAGATCAACTCGCGAGTGCTACGTTAGCGTGTCTGGAGCAAGTCAAAATCGGCATGGGCAACGCAACGTTTATGTTCATGTGTTAGCTGCCCGTGTTGGCAAGCACGATTTTCTTCCGATTAAAATACTCAGTGACAAAGTTTAATTCAGCTTTTATTCTCCGCAATAAAACGATCACTCCGCTCGTTCTGGTTATCGAATTGCTGTTGCCAGGCATGAACACTTGATAGAAATACAGGCCAGATCGTGCCATCAATCTAGTGCAGTTCTTTTTCTTTATCCATTAGTTTTGCCTTTCAAGCTTCGCTAACCACAGCGCCCTCAACGAGAAGATTAATTACATGAAGGGAGATCACTCCCAAGAAGCTGTCGTAAAAGTCTCGCGAGAGCCCATTTTACAGTATGCGCAGACATTTCCGCACAGTTTTTTCGGGGGGATTTTGGATTTTGAGCTTCCGGTTCAGAATTTTACACAAACAATTTGGGTTTGAAAAACAGACTTCCGTTTATCTGAGACAGCCCAAATTGGTACGAATTTCTAGTTCAATATCTTCTCCACATTTGGCACTGTGACGGTAAGTCTCAACTCTGCTTTGTTTTTTCGCAATCTTGCGGACAAAGCGATTTTGGCCCCCATGAGACCAAGCTGATTCAATAAGACTGCGACGCTACGCGGCAGTCTTAAAAACCAAGACGAGTCCATTTACGGCGCCGAACTCATGAAGTTTTGAAGAAACATTTGGATGGCTACATTCAGTTTTATATCGTAAAATATATAGCGAAACCACAAATGTTAACTTTCCAGGAGTTTCAAGAAGTAATCTTGTTTTTCCAGGATTTTTCAGTACTGGAAATTACATTTTCATTTTTCCAGGATTTTCAAGAAGTTTCAAGGAGTGTGCGAACCTTGTACTGGAAAGCAATATTAATCTTTGAAAAAAACAAGAGAAAACCCCCCTCCAAATTCAAGAAAAAAAGGGTCTAGCAGCATCACTCTGAAAATGGTTCTTCTTAGGAAACGCTAGACTGTCAATTTATAGCTTACATCTGAAATATATAGTCAAGCCTGTCAGGTAGCTATAATTTATATCTGAAATGTATAGTCAAGCCTGTCAGATAGATATAATTTATATCTGAAATGTATAGTCAAGCCTGTCAGATAGTTATAACTTATATCTGAAATATATAGTCAAGCCTGTCAGATAGTTATAACTTTTATCTGAAATGTATAGTCATTCCTGTCAAATAGTTATAACTTATATCTGAAATGTATAGTCAAGCCTGTCAAATAGTTATAACTTATATCTGAAATGTATAGTCAAGCCTGTCAAATAGTTATAACTTATATCTGAAATGTATAGTCAAGCCTGTCAAATAGTTATAACTTATATCTGAAATGTATAGTCAAGCCTGTCAGATAGTTTGGATGATAGCAGGACATGTGGAGAAGATAGAAAATCATTGGCAAATATATCTCTAAGTATTTGAAATCCGTGTTATCTTTAAACTGCAGAGACCGTAAGAAGGTTACTGACCTTCCCCCTGTGAATTGAGCCAAATCTCGGAGGTACTGAATGGTATCTGAGTCAGTACAGTTGTATGATACAACATGGACAGGGGCGCATTTCTTGTCCATGGCAGACAGCTGCAATGGTAACACACAATATAACAATGGTATCACATTCAATTATTGATACTACATGTAAACGGTCACATCAATTAATATAGCTACAGGTACACGTAACTGTCAATACTCTCTCATAATCAACATAGATAATGTCATTTACAAGGAAAATCTGGGCAAATTTTCCAAGAGCTGCACGTTTTATATATATTTGTATTCTAATTAAATCCGAAAGGACCAGATTAAAACTATGACTTAAAACACAATGACATTAACTAAGGATCAGATCTTTGCTTCTTACTAATAAGTGAAATATTCTTCATTCACACAATATAGCTTCAGATACTGCGTTATTAAAATTCAAATCTATTCTCTTTGGAAAACTTGTATGACAATTTCACCTTTTCTTTCAGGATTTGCCGTGAGCCATCGACTGCCGAGCCTTCTGTGAACAAATACACAGCTTCCGTCTGGAAAATCATGATTTAGGTTAAGATTTTTAGCAACACATCCCACAATATTACTGAATGAGTTTATTTTATTTCCGTACAATGTGAGGGAGATATTCCTGGAGATCAGTACAACTGGGGCCTCATTAAGAAGTTACTCTCCAAATAGGATATAAAATGCAGTCTATGGAATAACAAAATAATCGATTTTTGTGACACTACACAAACATGGATGAAGCCATTTGCAAAGTTCAGTTTTATATCAAATTAAGACAGACTGAGTCAAGCACAGTGCTGATAAACAACCATCAGTCTCTGAGGTATTTAAATGTTCAAGGTGTAGTGGAGGTATGAAAAAATGCAATTAACTGGAGAAAAATTATGCGTCAATGGGGAAGGCCATTGCATGTGAATATGGTCATTTTGTGCTGATTTTATGCTAGCTAGAATATCACTTACATTTCTGTCCATGAGAGCTTTCACAACAGCCTCACATGTTGCTGTCTTTGACACAGGAGCCAGACGATCAAGACCCCACAACCACTGAATAGCGCCCTCTATCGTATCATGAGTCACCGGCAAACAGTCGGGATTGTACATCTCAACATCTTCAACAGCCCTGCAAAAAAAATGTTAGAAGACCATAAATTGGCTTTATTGCAAAATAATCGCACAATCAGTCCTTGCGTAGGGGCACGTGATCGCTCATTCAAGGTACAGTATTTTTTACTCACCTAGTTAAGTGAATCCTGATTTATTTACATATTTCTCTTTTCAATCGTATGTTTGTATATAATTTTTCCAAAAGTTTTTCAGCTCGACCTGATTTCCAGCAGAACCTCAGTCATAGATGATGCTTCATGTATTTACTCTGATAGAATGCAATGCTAACTGCAACTGTGGCAAAATGGGGAATAACCTGAGTGGCTATAGGAACAAGAGCAATCTCCTGCGTAAGTTTGATCCTTCAAAATCTGCCAATAGATGTAACAGAGAACTGAAAATAATATTGAAGACAATGCATTTTCAGTGAAGTCAGGATTATTAAAACAGTGTTTTCGGCTATGGGGATTAAAGGATAACATATGGTACTCGCAAAGAAATGGCAGTTAACAGCTAAAATATGTCTCATAATAATTGCAGACATGTAAGTATGTTGTTGCTGTGCGACATCTATTTTTGAGGAACTCGGCAGGCAATTTCTTCGTTCTGACTAAAATATGCCAGGATGAACAGAACAAATCACTCTCCTTGGGAAATTTAGGAAATTGATTTTCAGCTCACGTAAGCACGCCCTTTGGCTATTTTAGGGCACACGGTTTTTAGCTCACCATGTTTTTACAAAAGACAAGGACAGAAAAATTACCTAAAATTGCGAGCATTAAACAAAAGATGTCAATAAAAATCATAATGACAATAAATATTGTTCGAGATTATGGATCCTAAAAGTTTTGATACAAATACCAAACATGGAAGAGGGGAGACTACTCTCCAAATGATAAAAGTGGGTTATCTGCCCTTTGACCACACCTGAAACAGTAATATAACACAGTTTAAGCATACCTGATCAGATTGAACTTGGTGAGTTGTGAGACCTGTTCTCTCAAGACTCTCTCCAGAGCTGACCGGTACTGGTCAAATTGTTGGGGGGACATGTTCCTGATGTCCAGCACAATCACAGAGATTTTCTCCTCCATCACGCTAAAGATTCGACGACTCTCTGTGGTCAACCAGTCGAGTCGTCGTTTGTACATCATGATGGCCTGTATAAGACGAGCCTCAATCTGTCTGAGCCGGTCTTTGTTAACAGTCAGCTAAAAATATTTTACAGACAAAATTAACCAAATTACTACTTGAGTATAGTAATAAATACCTGTAAGATTAAACACAAATCGATAATGCTACAATCTCGGGGCTATTGAAAAATTCAATTACTAAAAAATTTAAACTGAAGTTTACAAGTTCATTGGATCTCAAGAAATTCTCTCCCAGCCACAGCTGCAAGTACACTATGGAGACTGTGTTTGTTGTACTAGTCAACAGAACACATGTTGTTTTATGACTTAGAAAAGATTTATGACTGGCTGTTGATAAAAGAGTGGTTTAACTGAACTCAAAATAAATAAACAGACTAGGTGTACTGCAATTCTAAACATCAACCATTTGTATCTGAAAAATTGAAGTCCTTGATCGACTGCTCATTTACAGACTTGCTGGGTTTGACAAGGATCTAAGATTGTTGAGTTATTGTTATTGATTATATGGATGGAATCTAACTATGGTACTACTTACATTGAACGTTTTCCCATCAGGTCGAGAGGCTTGATTGAAATTTCCTCGACCATATATCGACGCAACTGGTCGTTTCAAGGAAAAATCAAAATCTGTGAAATAAATAAAAAACATTAAACAAACTCAAAACAATGTATCCTATAATCAACAAGAAACTTAGGCTGAACAATGTATCCTACAATCAACAAGAGACTTAGGCTGAACAATGTATCCTATAATCAACAAGAGACTTAGGTTGAACAATGTATCCTACAATCAACAAGAGACAGGCTGAACAATGTATCCTATAATCAACAAGAGACTTAGGCTGGACAATGTATCCTACAATCAACAAGAGACTTAGGCTGAACAGTGTATCCTATAATCAACAGGAGACTTAGGCTGAACAATGTATCCTATAATCAACAAAAGACTTAGGCTGAACAATGTATCCTATAACCAACAAGAAACTTAGGTTGAACAATGTATCCTATAATCAACAAGAGACTTAGGCTGAAAAATGTATCCTATAATCAACAAGAAACTTAGGCTGAACAATGTATCCTATAATCAAAAAGAGACTTAGGCTGAACAATGTATCCTATAATCAACAAGAAACTTAGGTTGAACAATGTATCCTATAACCAACAAGAAACTTAGGCTGAACAATGTATCCTATAATCAACAAGAAACTCAGGCTGAACAATGTATCCTATAATCAACAAGAAACTCAGGCTGAACAATGTATCCTATAATCAACAAGAAACTTAGGCTGAACAATGTATCCTATAATCAACAAGAAACTTAGGCTGAACAATGTATCCTATAATCAACAAGAAACTTAGGCTGAACAATGTATCCTATAATCAACAAGAAACTTAGGCTGAACAATGTATCCTATAATCAAAAAGAGACTTAGGCTGAACAATGTATCCTATAATCAACAAGAAACTTAGGTTGAACAATGTATCCTATAATCAACAAGAAACTGAACAATATCCTATAATCCTATAATCAACAAGAAACTTAGGCTGAACAATGTATCCTATAATCAAAAAGAGACTTAGGCTGAACAATGTATCCTATAATCAACAAGAAACTTAGGTTGAACAATGTATCCTATAATCAACAAGAAACTTAGGCTGAACAATGTATCCTATAATCAACAAGAAACTTAGGCTGAATAAAATAAATTTCTAGCTTCACAGGCACTGCCACTTCAACCCTTTTATTACCCTCAGCAAATTAAAAAAAAAACATGCAACAAAATTGTTTTCGTTTTCACACATATCTCTCTCCAAGTTTTGCCTAAAATATTGTTCAGATGTTGACTAAGTGTCTTGTTTTACTTGAAAGAAAAATGTAATGTTGAAGGCTGACCTTTCATGTAAAAAAGGACTTTGTTGGTTTCATGCAAATTGTAGTGATTCGTAGGTCATACCCTTTTGTATTTACTACATGCAACTTCGTTGCACTAAGTTAAATAAATGGTCTGAAATTCTGAAAAGCAGGAAGAATTTGCCACAAATGGCACTCAGTTTGATTAAAATAAGACCTATCATGCCTCTCTGCCCAGTAGGACTGAAGGAAAGCCTATGGGGGTCATGTCCAGTGCTCTCTGGCAATCGATCAATCAAAGCATGTCTTCAATGCAAGAGGAACCGACTCGGGAATTCTCTGCAGGCAGTCTTTGCTCCCCAAGTTCAGTGACAGCTGCCGACTAGCATTTCCAGTTACCATCAACTGTTTCCATCAAATGACGGCACTAAAGAGCACAAATTAGTCTCTCTGTAATAGTGCTAAACTACCCGACAGCTACTGAGGGATATATTTGTGTAAAAATATCAGAAACTGGTAAACTATTTTTTTCACAATCAACTGCGAAAAGAATCTATATGAGTTGTCTCCCTTCACCTGGCCTTTATTAATGAAAACTAAAACTGCTAATAACTATTTTATTTTCTGGGATATAATGAATAGATTTGTGGCTAACTAACTGTATTGTTGTTGTATTCAATAGGATGCATAAACCGATTACAAAATTCAGTTCTCTAATCGTTTCAAATAATTAACACAGTCGCTGTTATTTGTGTTGACCTATTGGATCAAAATGCCTATATTGTTATGTAGCTACATTAAAATTTCCCAGAGCTCTCAGTCGGCTGGTCTCGACTCCGATTGTGAGTCAACCGAACCAATAACCATGGGTCGTGTGTGAAATTTGCCTTGATTGGTTCGCTGTTTATAACTTGGAGGTCACTGGACATGACCCTCATAGGCTTTCTTTCAGACTGAGCGAAGCGGCATGATAGGTCTTATTTTTAATCAGACTGAAATGGCACTAAAACCGGGGCAAGAGACAGCAGCTGCCAGATTGGGTAGACAGTTATCTTTTTTCATATTGAGCCAACGGTAATATATATTGAATGTATGCAACCTTTCACGTAACCGATTGGTTACGCAGTGAAATTGCTGCATAACTGAACAATGCCAGATTCTGAAAAAAATAAGGCCTAGTTCAAAATTTACCATCACTGAGTTTAAAGCCGACAGAAGAGAGTAGTTGGTCGATATCCAGTCCATTTCTCTTCAGGCCATGATTCTGCAGCCATTTCCTTGATGATATCAGAGGACGAACATCCAACTCCCAAGTTTTGGGTGGCGATTTCTTAACACAGATCTCTGGGTTATCAGTCTGTGATGAGGGAACAATGCCGACACTAGATGCAATCCCCGAGTTCAGTTGACGTGATGTTGACTTGTGTCCAATGTCAAACCTGGCATCTACAAACAGAAAAGAACATGTTTGTCAAAGCTGATGGTTAGCTGAAACAGAACACAATTACAAAACTTGTCTTTCACCCATTTCAGAGGGTTTAGTTCTATGGGTATCCATTTGTCCACGGGTATCCATTTACCCATGTGTATCCAAATTGACAATTACATGTAATTTGAAGCAACAAAAAATGTGTTTGTAACCATTATTTCTGTTCTTACTTCACAGTCTGTGTCATAGTGGATAACACGGTGAATCTGACAGCCTCCAAACCTAGGCTGAAACTGAGTCTTCTTAAACTCAGCGAGAGTGACTTATGTTATGACACGTACAAAATGAAATGCATTTGGCCATAAAAAACGAAACTTGTATCTACCATTCATGAGAAAATGCAAGAAATTAGTTATCGAAAATAAATGGCATGCATGGCATGCCGCTTATTTTTTGATGGCCATGTAGGGAAGCATATATACATGTGTGGTGTGTTCTGCCTATGTATGTCCAGCCATTATAGCCAGCCTTGACCATGTATGATCCATGACTCACTATTCAAGTTTGTCAGCATCATTATGTTAATCAAATGTCATTTTCATTTTCGCGTACAACACATGTCGAGACTGAAAGTCCATCGAAACAAAACAGAGTTCAGGCCTTGAATTTGAGAAATTTTAGGGGCAAGGCCAATTTGGTGGATTTAAGGGCACTAAGGCCTGGCTGGCATAAAATTACTTGGAAATCAGCAGCGGGCATTAAGGCCAGTAGGTAATGGCCTTGGTTAAATTCAATGGCTGAATTTTCTCTGTATATAATGACCTCGTGATCATCAAATATAAAAGCTATGAAGCTTCAGCAAGCTTCGCAGCTGAACATGCTGAAGAAAACATGGTTGAGAGATTACATGAAACAAGAAATATCTTCAAAATATGATGGCCGACAGAGTTAAAATGGGGAATGTGAAAAATAAGTATTCTTTGAAGTATTTAATTGCACAGGAATAATTGGCAGACCAGATTTTGCAGGTGTAGTTTCTGTTTACCATCTGATGTTATTTCTTCCTCAACCATGTCAACGGAGTAAGGACTGTCAGTTTCAACTGTTCAATGTTGTCAGTTTCAACTGTTCAATGTGTGTTAACAATCATGGCAAAGAATGAGGTCGGCACCAGGGGTCGAAATTTACACCTGTCTACCTGTCTGTGACAGGTAATTTTTGAAAGAGACAGGTAGAGAAATAAAGTACCTGTCTCTATTGACAGGTAGCCAATAATTTTGTTTTGGTGTTCAAAGTAAATCTTCAATAAAATTCATTCAAAACACCTGCTAATAAGTGCAAGTAAACAAGGTGTCATTAATTTATTAGTGTCTTGCAACATCTATCTTTGTCATTAATCTCGAGTTACATGTATGTGACAATTTCAACGATTGCATGTTCAGGTAATTCTTAAAGGTGACAGGTAAACATTTTGGTCACCTGTCTCGTGTGACATGTAAATTATGTTGAATATTTCGACCCCTGGATCGCCCAGCCTTGAACATGTACTACAGCTATCACATGGTTCATATGTGATAAGCCTTGCATCCGGAGCTTCTATATAACCTAATCACATACTAAATAAGGACACTAGGAATGGAGAGATTTGGTCAGAAGTAATTGATTTCATGCAATTCCATTGGTTTAAAATCGCCAGTTGTCAGTCAATTACATGGAGTAGCATAATTGGTTATATAACTCTCTGCATTTCTGTTGTTATCATCATATACCAGGCAACACAGAGGAAAGTGAGCGTCAATGACTCCTTCGAACATGAGATTGATCTAATCAAAACCCCTCGGCTTTCCCCAAGTGATTGTGACCCATGTGTAGTGTGAATTGGGGAAGAGATAGTTCTATGTGGGATGATCAAGATATACGGGTAGTACATTCAGGCATATAGGACAGAAATAGAAAATTATATATCTGTAAAGGGGCATAACTCTGTAAAATATGGGTCGAGGGGAGCCACTTTCGATAGGCGTCTGACTTAGCACTCTGTAAAATAAGAACCGAGACGAATAAGCTGTACCGAACATGGATCTGCAGATTGAACTTGTACATTCAGCTACAGATAACAAAATTGGAGATTATTACATCCGAAAGGGGCATAACTCCATAAGCCGAGGCGAGTTATCCTTTGTTGGCTTGTAGAATACAACAATATAAATAAGTTTCCAAAATATAGTAGCTATACCGAACACAGTTCTGCAGATATAGTTGATTACATTCAGGCATATAGGACAGAAATAGAAATTAATAAATCAGTAAAGGGGCATAACTCTGTAAAGTATGGGCCGAGGGGAGCCACTTTCGATAGGCGTCTGACTTAGCACTACTGTAAAATAAGAACCGAGACAAATAAGCTGTACCGAACACGGATCTGCAGATATAACTTGTATATTCAACTACAGATAACAAAATCGGAGATTATTACATCCGAAAGGGGCATAACTCCATAAGCCGAGGCGAGTAATCCTTTGTTGGCTTGTAGAATACAAAAATATAAATAAGTTTCCAAAATATAGTAACTATACCGAACACAGTTCTGCAGATATAGTTGGTTACATTCAGGCATATACGACAGAAATAGAAATTAATAAATCTGTAAAGGGGCAGAACTCTGTAAAATATGGGCCGAGGGAAGCCACTTTCAATAGGCGTCTGACTTAGCACTAGATAAATAAGTGTTGAAAATTTGGTGGTTGTATCTCAAGCGGTTTTGTTTGCCTAAAATGCGTTAACGGACGGACGGACGGACGGACGTAGATGGCAACGACAATACCCCGAGACCAAAATGGCCGAGGGGTAAAAACTGTACGCTAACGCAGATTTCAAAAGTGCTGATATTGGAAACTGGGTCCTTCTCTGATTTATTCTCTGGTAAAAATGGGATCATTGTTGATTTCTTCAAGAATTGCCACTTTTCACTCCTTTGCCATAAATCGATCATCCCTCTGTTTCATCATCTCAAATATCACTTCCTGTGATCCATTTATGCGGGGAATTACGGTAATTTTGCCATTTTCAACCTGATAAACAAGACAGCACTCATAAACTGGTCCAGCATCTCAATTATTTTCCCTTATGCAATGCACACGGTAAAATCTTGGGAGAATGTGGGTGACCCATCACTATTGTGACTGTTTACCACTCAAAATCAGTCCAAATTGTAAAATCTTTCAGTGTATAATCCGAAAGTTCACAAATGTCACAGTAAATATTAATATGGCAACAAATAGTCAACAAATCTCGTCTACATACTACACTGAACAAAAAGTTTCCCACTGCATTTCTCTTGGCGACCAGTGCGCTATGGAGGAAGCTCAGACTTGTCTGGGGCCGATTTCATGAAACCGCACTTGAGACAATTTTCACACTTGAAAATCTACCTTGACTTGAGTTTTTGCTTTTCATGAAAGTTCACTTGAACCTGAAATCGCACTTAAGTTCAAGTGTGGTATGACCTCCCTTGAAAACCGCACTTGAAAATAAAAACATACTTGAAATGACCAATACGACAGGAGATGGTGTCGAAAAATGAGTTTTTTTTCCTTTGCCCATGCATCATAACACACGTAGGGTCATTGTTCTTCATCTCATAGGGCCAAACATGGCACAGATATTCATTTGACACCTCAAATTCTACTGATCGGCTCCGGCGCATCAAGTATCTTGAGCACGCAATTGATTCTGCGGGGGTACTATTTATTACTAAATCGCACAAAAGAGTTCCAAAAAGCTCACTTCAAACATCACTTGACCAAGTGCGGCCAAAAACGTTTGGTGAAACACAACTTGAGATTTTTTTTAAGTGCACTTGGTCAAGTACGAAAATCGCCCTTGAAAAAGTCAAGTCAAGTGAGGTTTCATGAAATCAGCCCCTGTGCTCCATCTAACCCTTCAGTCACGATGACAGAGAGAATATGACATTCACAGATTTAACTTTGGATGGGGTTAGAGATTTATCGCCTCAAACCTGGGTAAAAGACTCAAAACTGAAGAAAAAGTAAGACCCTGAAGCATCGCAGGTACCCTTTTCTTGGTAATAAAATAAATAATAATAATTTGGCAATTCTAAAACACTTAATGAACATACACTCATTAAGGAATAATGTTATTTTCAAAGCACGATGACATTGGGCTTGCAATGTTGTAACATTGTGACTGGGAGCTATGAAATACATGAACATGCAAGGTATTGAAGATTTTCTTTGATTCTGAATAGATTTTCTTGAAATTTCAGAATAAAAATGCACAAATTACATACAGATACTGTGAAGAATTTCAATGCTCGGAGAAGAACTGGCTCCGGTACATTGCCGAAAATTCCGTGCCCTTGTTGAACTTGTAATGTGAAACAGACAGTAACTGCATAATAATAGTACCGTAATGATAATTTACACAACCGTACGTTATTGGAATTATGTTCTGTCTTGTTCTAAATAAACCATACTTACTATTTGAGTATGCATTTTTCAACCGAGGGTCTAGTACGGCTACTGTGTCGGTAGACATTGTCCTTCGGGTTTGCAGTGACTGTGTTGTTGTAAAAAATATTTATCAGAAATGGATCATTTTCCCCACTGCCTGTAAGATGTTCGATATTACCAATCCATACGGATACATCAGTCAACAAATATAAATCACTTAATTGGTTAATTTGATCATGTGTAAGCAGTAACTATTGCTAAATATATGAAATAATAGAACTGTCAAAACCCAGTCAAAACCTGTTGTCTCGTTTATGGTCGCCATGTTGTGTTTACAATGCAGTTGCCTAGAAGAGAAGACAGCCAATCAGAACGGGCACCTGCTAAAAAGGGCGGGATTTCTTTTTCACGTTAACGGTCTAAGGGAGATAATACGGTAGTGAGAAAAACATTAGGTGGGTGACAAAGAGTTATCTCCCATTAGTTATCTCTCATTGCCGAGTGTGTGTTACTGGTTATAAATACCTAGACCTTTATTTACACAGTAATGGTAAATTTAACAAAGCTGTGGCTAATTTAGCCAAAAGTACTAACAAGGCTATGTTTGCAATCAAATCTAGTTTAAATTGATTTGATATGGACGTTTAGACCAGCTGCAATCTGTTCGATTTTGTAGTCTGATTTCTGAAGTGCAAACAGTCCTTAATTCTGCTTTGTACGACACATATTGAATTTACTTGCGTACACTTCGTCTTACCGCGTATAGATGACCGAGATGGTTACAGGTTGATATTAAATTCTGTAAGCAAACTCTTGGAGTGCATGCCAAAGCTGTAATTTTTGCTGTATTGGGTGAACTGGGCAGAGTTCCCCTTTTGCTATCATCGATTTTAGTGTTAATTTTCTTTTTCAAATTTTGAAAGCAGATCACTCGTCAGAGATTGAAGATTGTTGAGTACATAACAATACAAATTGAGTCAACTTTATTAAAGGCTTCCTGCAAGAGGTACAATGTTATAATATATGAGAAAACCAAATCTGTAAACAACTTAATGATACACGTAAACTTATCTTGAACCATCTGTTCAAGATGTATTGTACAAAATGGAACAACACTACATCACAGATCAACAAATTAAATACAGGTACATATAGATTAATTAATAGATTATTGCTGATATGTCTCAACCCAATGCCCAACAAAGGGCATTGTCCAGCGTTAGTTGGGAATAAGTGCTCACCTATCCGTATCGAGCGAGGCCGCTATATAAAAGGGATCCCTCGGGATGAACGCAATATAGGACATAGACCTGCCGTCCTGTACCCCAATACACACTTCAAGCAATTGTTACAGGCACAGATTTCTGGAAGAACCTACCCTGTTCCCAAGGGCGTCGTTAGGGAAGTCGTCTCGAAAAATCCTGAAGACGCCCTGGTTCTCCCAGTTTTTTTTCTTCTGGACGGCTTTGTGCGTACGAAGGGGTACCAAGACAAAGGAATCATCCACGCGATTATAACACATATTTATCAGTATAACCTAACCAATAACAGACTTACCAACTATCTTCTTTACTTGTATTTATATTTCCCTCTGCTCTCTCATTGTTATTTATTATTTAATTATTTATTTTAATATCTAGCGCTGCAAAAGATATTAAATTAACGAAGAAATGTAGGGTGAAATTTAAATAAAACATTGAGTTGATGGGCCGCGAAATCCTATATGGGAAGCGGCCCTTAAACTACAATTTCAATCAATCATGAACGACTTTGCCCGACTTGTGGGGTAGCAGGAAACGAAATCCATTTTCTATAAGCATGCAAACGTCATGTTGACAGACGTGTGGAACTATTTTCCAAGGGAGGCAGTAGAATTCCTGGGCTCATTAAACTCACAAAATGAGCTGGATACAGTTTTTTGTAATGACCAGAATTCAATTAATGAGAGAATCTTTATTGCACTCTTATGCCCGAAGGCTAAAGGCATATAACATATAAAAAACAGAAGAAAATATTTACAACACAAGTTGAACAAATACATAAAAACATTAAACATCATTTGGCAAGGGGATCACACCTATTTGGACTATTTAACTCTTGACAATCTTACCAAGAAAATGTCATCCTACAATAGATGACTGGATATTATCATGCACCATTATCTATATTATATACCCATCGTGTTATAGATCTAAGGTGCTGTAGTTTATGTCTCATGACAGGATTAGCTATTTTCCATATGAATGTTCAGAGTATTAGATTGAAATTTGAAGTACTAGTTGATTACATATGTGATTACGATATAGCTTGTTTTACAGAAACACATCTAGATATGGTTAAAACCGATGATATTATAGTTGAAAACTTCCATTCACCCATCAGAAAGGATAGAACAAATCATGGAGGAGGATTATTGGTTTATATTTCGAGTGAGTTAGAGTTTACCCGTAGGTGGGAAATGATATGGCTCGAGATAAAGTGGAAAAATAGCTCATTCCTGCTCTGTAACTGCTATCGAGCAGAGAGTCTAGGAAATGTTTGAGACTACATAGCCTACTCGTGTGAAAAGGCACTGGACTCAAACCCATCTGTTGTTATAGTAGGAGACTAAAACGATGATCTGCTATGTCCCCCAAACTTAACCTAAAAGATCTTATGGCACAGTACAGCCTTCTGAATATAATTACAGAGCCAATAAGAGTAACAAAACACAGGGCAACTTTATTTAGACGCTGTCACCATTAGTGATACAATAAACGTATACACGAGAGAGGAGTAATTAACAATTTGAATTTATCGAAGCATTTCGCCACGTACATTACTTTTAAACTAGGATCATTTTGCAAAAAGAATTATAGGAGAGACATATAGATATATAAAGCTGTGGACTTCGATAATTTTAATCGAATCATCTGCACTATTGACTGGGATAATATACTGCAGCATTTCAATGATGTAAATGAAATGTGCGAACTGTTCACACAAAAATATATGGAAGCTGCAAGAGAAAATATTCCCATAAAAGATGTGTTAATAAGAAGCAATGATAAATCTTGGTATGAATTTGTAAAAAATATCGTGCACTTCGTAATAAGCTAATTTGAAGCTATATGATAGACAAAATTTTATGAATAACAAAGATGAAACTTTGAAAGACTTGTCTCCTGGGAACAGTAGGTCATATTGGAAATTAGTTAAATATTTAGTAATTAA
Organism: Hanleya hanleyi; assembly: GCA_036873755.1. Classification (NCBI taxonomy): domain Eukaryota; kingdom Metazoa; phylum Mollusca; class Polyplacophora; order Lepidopleurida; family Hanleyidae; genus Hanleya; species Hanleya hanleyi. Next base: position 93,984 of record JAVTVY010048055.1, read on the forward strand.
ACTCCGAACTACCACCATTGAACATGTTGAAGAGTAACAATAATATTGATTTCACCGATAGAGAAAAGGCTGACTGTATAAATATTTTTCGTCAATCTCGACTGCAGACGAGACAGGAGCATCTCTCCCGACATTTCATAATCAGACATCAGAAGTTTTAGAGCGGGTGGAAATCATTGAAGAAGAAGTCGAAGATGTAATAAAGTGTTTGGCCGCGAATAAAGCATCAGGCTCTGATAAGTCATACGAGAGATCCTGAAGGATCTTGGCGCCCACCATTGTCCGATAATTGTAAGCTAATGACTTGAGGATCTTTTTGACCATTGTTACTAAGAAAAAACGATTGATTTGTAATTTTGTTTACAGAATTTCGAATCTGAGCGAAAAATGATCGGAAAAGGGACACTGAAAAACACCAAGATATAATCTAAGTTTCAGGAGTTTCAAGATTTCTAGAAACTGTACTTATGTCGGTCGTTATAATACAAGAGAAATGAGCAAAGTTAGTCTGAAAGTGAAAGTACATGTACGGAGGATCCTTCACCTTTGTTTTGTAGTATTTTTTTAAATTTTTTTTTTTTTTTTTTGCACGTGTCATCATTGGGTACTGGAAGCGAGGACCAATCTCTTTGACACTTTGGCATGAGCTATGAAACATACTTAAGATTTCATAATTAGGAACGAATGCTAATTCTGTTCTGTTTACTGGGCTAGTTTGAGATATCTCTTTTAAGATACCATGCTCGAAAATAGTAAGATGGTACAAGGGATCCGGTCCGCGCAGTAATGTTGAAACTTCAAAAGTGCCTGAATCCTGATTATCTCCCTTGCATCGAAACATGCAGTAGTCTACAGTTGTCGAGTTGTGACGTTGAGTCACAAGAGTGACGTCCCTTCATGTAGCCGACCCGCCGGCAGACGAAAGGGTGGAGCAGTTCACTTGCTACTGCATGGACTAAAGAAAACTGATTTAAAATTTGAAGAAATACACTTTAATTCCGAATTATTTGAACTCCTTGATATGGGAGGTGAAGGTATGGATATCCTCTATAGTCAATATATAGAATATGCCCCACCGTTTGATCCGCCGACTCTTGTGATGCAACTCGAGAATACCGTATTAATTTGAAGCGTAACTTGGATTTTCGAATCAGACCAAAAAAGGTATCTTGCACTACTAGGCCCCATGAGGGACATGTGTATCAAATTTCAGAAAGATCCATGAAATATTTCCTGAGAATTCACGATAACAATGTTTCAAGGGGAAATTCAACATGGCCGCCTTGTGGCCATATTGGATTTTCGATTCGGACCGAAAAAGGTATCTTGCAGGTATCTAGACAAGGAGAACCTGTGTACCAAATTTAACAAAGATCCATGCAGTAGTTCCTGAGAAATCACGATAACAAGATGGGAAAATCCAAGATGGCCACCTGATGACCATATTGGATTTTCGATTCGGACCAAAAAAGGCATCTTGCATATCGAGACCCTAAGGGGAACCTGTGTACCAAATTTGAGAAAGATCCATGTAGTATTTCCTGAGAAATGACGATAAAGTTTCATGGAGAAATCCAAGATGGCTGCCTGGTGGCCATACTGGATTTTCAAATCGGACCGGGAAAGGTATCTTGTACAACTAGACACCAAGGGGAACTTGTGTACCAAATTTGAGAAAGATCCATGCATTACTTCCTGAGAAATGACGATAAATTTTCATGGGGAAATCCAATATGGCTGCCTGGTGGCCATATTGGATTTTCGAATCGGACCAAAAAAGGTATCTTGCACAACTAGACCCCAAGGGGAAACTGACTGTGTACCAAATTTGAGAAAGATCTATGCAGTAGTTCCTGAGAAATCGCGATAACAAGGTTTCATGGAGAAATCCAAGATGGCTGCCTTGTGGCCATATTGGGTTTTCAATTCGGACCGAAAAAGGTATCTTGCACAACTGGACCCTAAGGGAAACCTGTGTATCAAATTTGAGAAAGATCCATGCAGTACTTCCTGAGAAATGACGATAACAAAGTTTCATGGCGAAATCCAAGATGGCTGCCTGGTGGCCATATTGGATTTTCGAATCGGACCAGAAAAGGTATCTTGCACAACTAGACCCCAAGGGGAACCTGTGTACCAAATTTGAGAAAGATCCATGCAGTAATTCCTGAGAAATCGCGATAACAAGGTTTCATAGGGAAATCCAAGATGGCTGGCTGGTGGCCATATTGGATTTTCGAATCGGACCAGGAAAGGTATCTTGCACAACTAGACCCCAAGGGGAACCTGTGTACCAAATTTGAGAAAGATCCATCGCGATAACAAGGTTTCATCCATCGCGATAACAAGGTCCGAATCGGACCAGAAAAGGTATCTTGCACAACTAGACCCCAAGGGGAACCTGTGTACCAAATTTGAGAAAGATCCATCGCGATAACAAGGTTTCATCCATCGCGATAACAAGGTTTCATGGGGAAATCCAAGATGGCTGCCTGCTGGCCATATTGGATTTTCGAATCGGACCAGAAAAGGTATCTTGCACAACTAGACCTCAAGGGGAACCTGTGCAACAAATTTGAGAAAGATCCATACAGTACTTCCTGAGAAATGACGATAACAATGTTTCATGGGGAAATCCAAGATGGCTGCCTGGTGGCCATATTGGATTTTCGAATCGGACCAGAAAAGGTATCTTGCACAACTAGACCCCAAGGGGAACCTGTGTACCAAATTTGAGAAAGATCCATGCAGTAGTTCCTGAGAAATCGCGATAACAAGGTTTCATGGGAAATCCAAGATGGCTGCCTGGTGGCCATATTGGATTTTCGAATCGGACCAGAAAAGGTATCTTGCACAACTAGACCCCAAGGGGAACCTGTGTACCAAATTTGAGAAAGATCCATGAAGTAGTTCCTGAGAAATCGCGATAACAAGAATTGTTTACGGACGGACGGACTGACGGACCACGGACGACGGACCATGGACGAAAAGCGATTTGCTGGAGGGCACGGCATCTCTAAACCACTGCGTATGTTGTTTGACCTTTTCCTCCAAATGCACAAAGATGGATGGCAGGTAGCTAGGGTATTTCCTGTTCATGAAGGAGGAGAATGTAGCGACCCCTCGAATTATGACGTGTACGTTCTGTCAGTTAACCTTCTCTCGTCGCGATAGTATGCTCAGGCACACTTAACGCAAACACAACCAAGAGACACCGCCGAGTCTCGCTATAGGTCCAACAAGAGCAGTAGAGCATCCCTATACGATGATGGTAAGCGGCCCTACGGCATATGGAAAGACGTCCTGGGTGATGAAGTTCTTAGAGGAAGGTGTGGCAACCTCAGCTCCGAAACGTGCTGTTTGGTGTTATAGCCAATGGCAGCCCGCCTACATAACTATCAGGTTACAGAATGTGAGCTTCGTCCCAGGGATTGCTCACGACATAAACGAACCGTATTACTTTGACCCCGAGCAGACCAACGTGGTAGTGCTAGATGATCTGATGAGTGCGGCCAAGGACAATTCACACGTCGCTGACTTGTTTACTAAAGGATCCCATCATCGGAATCTGTCCGTCATCTATTTGACCCAGAATCTCTTTCCTCAAGGGAAGGCGTCCAGAGATATTGCCTTGAACTGCCAATAGTTTGTGTTGTTCTCCAATCCCATTGACAGAGCACAAATCCGTGTGTTTGGTAGTCGAATTTATCCTCAGAACGTCGACCATTTCATGTAGGCGTTTTAAGGGCGACAAGTCGTCCGTACGGCTAACTGTTCGTAGATTTAAAAGCCCATACCCCCGAAGATCGCCGGCTGACGACCCACCTGTTACCCGGCGAGGGATCACCGCAACGTCATATACCCCTACGCCATCATAGCCTCGAGTCCACATCTGGCAGAGCAGCAGCAGCAACCCACCCCCATACAGCGGGTCCGCTTCATATCATCAGTCCCGGAATATCACCCAACCGTGAAGGACCAACTCGAAGCCGTACATGGAATGAACATAATGTGAACTCGAGGCTATGGAAGGATTTGCTCAAAGAAAGTATGGACGCCGAGATGGGCGAGACGTCGAGGGACACAGAAAACAAGTTTCAACACAAAGGGCATTCGAAAAAGGAAGCCGCAATTTTAGCCCATAACAGATTGGCACCTAGACTACGACGGGCTTTACGTCAGCAGTATGTCGGCCTCGTGACACATATAAAATTGTTGGATAACGATGCGGTTCATATGAAAATCGAAAAAAAACAAAAAACCTCGGGCATGAACTGGAAAGCACCATATGTCAGAGCAATAGCACAAAAGAAACATTTGTTCGAACGCATCATTCAACGACGTTAAAGTGATAAGAAAGTGTGCTAAATCGTTAGATTCTTGATATGTGCTTTAGAATAGGTTAACCAGAAGACTATTCTGTGAAGTCATGTGAAGCAGTCAGTATGTCGGCACCTCTTCCCATTTCCCTTATATGTGTTGTAATTTTTCCTGTATATGGCGAGATTCTGCTGGTGGACGTTTCGTCCCGGAGGTCCGCCCCCTGTACAGACCTTTTGGTCTTTGATATATGTTGGCATTTGTGGGGAGTTGATGTTGGGTTGACATCGGGCCTTACAGACTAGTGTTTTGTGTTAAATGCCGTCATTTACATCTGACGACGATACAGCTCACCTATCTCCAATGTACGAGTTGTCACAGCGAAACAGCTCACCAATTACCAGTATACGAGTTGTCAGAGCATTTCCATCATAGCTCTCTAGATTTGTATCTAATACCGCTTATGCCGGTGCTAGGGGCCGTGTGGTCATATCATCCAAGTTGCCACATGAACAGGGACAATAAAAGAGTACCTGAGATACAACACATATCACGAATCGTTAGATTCTTGGTATGTGCTTTAGAATAGGTTAACCAGAAGACTATTCTGTGAAATCATGTGAAGCAGTCAGTATGTCGGCACCTCTTCCCACTTCCCTTATATGTGTTGTAATTAAGTTGCAATTAAGAGACGAGCGTTAAGGCGTACAGATAGGGCGTTAAGCGTAACAGTGGGCGTTGGCGGGCGTTACTGTCTATGAAAGCAAGTGTATTCCCCAAAAACGCACAGTCGACGTTCAACCTTCAACATGGCTTATACTTGTTCTGAGTGTGAACGCACGTTCACCAGACATTACGATATGATGCGACACGAGAAAAATATACATGGGATTGAAGACTCCGAGGATTACAATTACATTACAATTACAAGCGTCTAGTCCGTTGAGGTGGATGCTGATACAGAGACTGCTGAGAGTCCATCGACTGATACCGAAACCGAGATTGCTGACAGTCCATCTACTGATAAGAAGAGCTTGACCTCAGATAGTCAGCCTACATCCCAGGAAAGTGAGGCAGAACCTACCTTCTGGGATCGTATTGTGACAGCAGCTATCAATACTCACGCTGCCGCGATCGAGGACGCTGGACAGGATAACTGATAACAGGCGTACACCCAAATGCGCCCCTGCATCAGCAAAACAGCCATGGCGATCTATGAACAGTATACCTTACTTCCGCTTGAAATGAAAGGCGACCCCACGCAAAGGTCCATCATGAAGACCAAACGTCACTTAGAAGAGGATATGGGGCTACCACCCACCGAGGCCCTGGAAAATGCGATCAGACTGCGCAAACAACTGTTTCAGGACATGCTGCCCAAACAATATCCAGGCCTGCCCGATGACGATTAGAACAAACGGATGAGAGCGAACATGGCCGAAGATGGGACTTTCTTAAGGACGGCTTCTGATTGGACAAGAGCAGCCGAGAATACATCTAACGGGTCAGAGCGAATATGACAGATACCGCGGCAAATGGCGGCCTCTGATTGGACAAGAGTCTTACTTGAATTGTAAACATACCCAACGCGGCTCCCCCAGCGTGGGTATGATGTAACATTGGGGAGAATAAACTATATGTTGTTGTTGTTGTTCTCTCATCTGTCATCCTTGTTGTTGTTGTTTTTCTCTCATCTGTCATATCATGGCGTCAAGGCGTTATGCTAGGGCGTTAAGCGTAACGACAGGCGTTGACGGGCGCCACTGCATTTCCAATGAATTAGTGACAATTCCATGAAAATCAGAGCTTTTGAGCTATTTCACCAGGGCATTGAAGCGTTGATCTTGGCGTTGACGGCGTTGCTACACGATGACACCTCACACGACACATTCGGACCGCGGATGGCCCATTTCTACCTCAAAACACCTTCCTTCACACCCTCAAAATGCCCACTTTGCCTCCTACTCCTACTGATGACGTCACCATTGACGTCACAGATGACGTGACCATCCCTCAAATCGTGGTCTACACCCCGAGAACTACAAAATGACACCCCACACGACACATTCGGACCAAGGATGGTCCCTCTCTACACCAAATACCTTCCTTCACTGCCTCAAAATACCCACTTTCGCTACTACTCGTACTGATGACGTCAACGGTAACGTTACAGATGACGAGAACATCCCTCAAATCGGTATGTACACCCCAAGAGCTACAAAATGACACCCCACACGACGCATTCGAATCAAGGATGGTCCATCTCTACTCCAAATACCTTCCTTCACTGCCCCAAAATGCCCACTTTCGTTACTACTCGTACTGATGACGTCATCAATGACGTCACAGATGACGCGAACATCCCTCAAATCGGGATATACACCCCGAGAACTGCAAAATGACACCTCCCACGACGCATTCGGACCAAGGATGGTCCCTCTCTACCCCAAATACCTTCCTCTACTGCCCCAAAATACCCACTTTCGTTACTACTCGTACTGATGACGTCACCGATGACGTTTCAGATGACGTGAACATCCCTCAAATCGGGGTCTACACCCCGAGAGCTACAAAATGACACCCCACACGACGCATTCGGAACAAGGATGGTCCATTTCTACCCCAAACACACCGCCACGCACCTCCAAAATGACCACTTTACTTACTACACTCAAATGCGCATGCGCAGATTGACGCGACTTGCACTAGAAAACACGCCATGCTGACTCTACCCCACACAAGCTTCACTTTGATACCTCCCACGACCCATATCCATCTCTACCCCAAACACACCCCCACGCACCCCCCCCCAAATGCCTGCTTTCTATAATACGGCCAGACTGCGCATGCGCAAAATATTGAAAACGGACGAACCATTAGTCCAGTCGGGTGCTCCTCCACGAGAGCTTCAAAATAAGACCTCATACGACACGATAGGATCATTAGGGGCTCACTTAGACCCCAAAACGTCCACCCAGTATGGACCTATCTCCCATAGCCAGTATGGGTCTATATGGGCCTATATACATACCCACCCGGTACTTTTCAAAATATTTCACCGCTTAGCTCCGGAACCCCTCTCATTTTTCTTGGCGAGACGAGAAAAACAAGACAGGGCATAGTAAAGCCCACACAAAATTTCCCAGGTTGGACCTATACCCCCATAGCCAGTATGAGGCTATATGCAGACCTACCCGGTATTTTTCCAAAAAATTCACCGTTTACCTCCGAGACCCCCCCCATCGTGTTCTACGTGGCGAGACGAAGAAAACAAGACCCAACAACCCATAGTAAAGCACACAAAAAAAAAATCCCAGGTTGGACCTATACCCCCATAGTCAGTATAGCGCCAGTATAGGGCTATATACAGACCTACCCGGTACTTTTCGAAAAATTTCACCGCTTCACTCCGAGACCCTTCCCATCGTGTTTTTCTTGGCGAGACGAGAAAAACAAGACCAAACAAGTTTAACAACCCATAGAAAAATCCACAAAAAAATGACCACCCCCCATACCCCATACAGGCATATTGTATAATACATATAATTGTAGGAGTCCGTGTTCCGCTTTTTTCCGGAGAAACTTTTACATACACTCACCCAGGACTGGATCGCCCTCGAGGAGCGCTTCACTTTGATACCTCACTCGATCCAATCAGTCCACTAGGGGCCCATATCGCCCCTGAAGATTGCCGATGATTCTCACGAAAACGCACGTATTTGGGGCTACTTTCTCAAATCTGCAGAGGCAGACCGCATCACCGCCAGACAGCATCACCGCGGAGGAATACATGCCCCAAGGTCACGCCCCATTCACCCAGACCGGAAGTGACGTCATACCTGAGCACAACTCCTCCACACGACTCCCTGCGCACACCTCAAAATTGTCACAATCGCGCATGCGCAGTGAGGTGAACCGCCCTCGAAATCACCCCTATATACTACTGTCGTTGTCTATGAAGAATTTGCGCCTCAGTAATATGGCAATCCAACGAAGTCAAGGCATGTTATACATCATTTTTCGCCTATTGGGATATTGGTCATAGATGGCCACTCAGACTGAACATTAAAAAAAAATCTAGTCGCAGTGGCTGTAACGACCGCTAAGCATCTTCATTTTATCCAGCCAATTTCTACGTTCCCACTTCGATGCAGGTTCGAAGTGGGAACGTAGAAATTGGCTGGATAAAATGAAGATGCCGCTAAGTGGCGTGATCCGCTTCTCGCCAAATAGTGATTCACAACTGAACGCGCTGGTCCACTCATCTTCACAAGTCTAAATCCTAAATCCTCCCAGAGAGTTCGATCGATACACTGACCAGTAAGCGAGAATGTGGTGCACTGCAAATCGTGCACTGAGACCACGGTGGGAGGGGAAACAACCCTCTGAGAGAGGGAAGTGCATTCTGGGATACAATGTAACCACGTCGCGGAGAGGTTGAGGCGAACGAAGCAGGTAATGGAAAATGACAGCTGGAGGTCTTTTGAAGTTTTGGGAGTTGTCGTTTCCCGATGTTCCTGCAAATATATCCTATTGAATAATACACACCTCAAGGATTGCTTTAATGTATTTTTCATGTCTTCTACTGTTTTCGTGATCCCGTAAGAGTGTGTACAATTTCCCGATGGTCATCAGAAACGTACAGTACATGTGTTCGGAGTTGAATTCAGCACAAGAACTGAATGAAACCAGCTGTTATAACGCAGCAGGTGATGCAGATATCCCTGCAGATTAATGGCAGATCATCTTGTGAGAGGTATCGCACTAATTTCTGAAAGAAACTCGATCTGACCCAGGACGCCCATGTAGAGAGGAGCGTTACGCCCTCTGTATGAGGAAGGGTCTGGTCGGCTTTCCCCAACACTGACACTGTGACGTAGTTAAAGATTCATTGCGTCTCAATTCCCTCACCGCTATGCCGACACCGCATACTTTTCCATCGTTTTGTGGCTGTATGTCATCAGACTGGAATTTTCAGTTGAATACCACTTGACCACTTCCAGAAACAAAGCTAATGCGATGTTGTCCATTGGGAATTTGCCCTCCTTGACCAGTAGAAGAAAAGACGAAAAGTCATGAAGCATGCCAGCCATAGACAACCTCCCACACACGTCGGACAAAACTGTCAAATTTTGTTTATAATATTCGGTCCAGTTCCCATGCTGACAAACAAAGTTTTTGTTGTTGTTGTTTTTCTGCCCAGTGTCTTTTGTGGGGCATATGGTTTGATTACTGGCACGCTTTCTACGGTATTTTCTGGGGTTTCGGGTAGGCCTAGAGATCTACTGGCGTCATCCGAGGATATTGTCATGTGAGGGGTTTGGAGTCCCAATCTTTTCTTGGGCCTTTTCTTGGGCCTCTTGGGCCTGTTTCTACAGGCTTGGGCCTGTAGAAAGTTACGAAAAATGAAGGAGAGACTAGAATAAAGTTCTAGATGGTATAACTCTCTTCAAGCATTATATGGGAAATTTTAAAGAATGTTTAACTGTGGAACAACTGGACTTCAGTCAAGAAAAACACAGCTAGAGTGCGTGTACAAGAAATATACTGAAAATATGGCGCATGGCAACTATCTACTCCCTCATCAGTAACTGATCCCCAAGATCCATCCTCCATCCTGATTCCTGAACGTTTCAGGGATCATTTTCCCCACTACTGTCCGCCCCTGTACAAAGTCACTTTGACCTATGATTCATTCTTGTCGGCGTCGGGCCTTACAACAGACTGGTATATTCTGAATAAGAAGCCACACCCGTTAACATTCACCTCGTTTTACTACGAGTCGTTTTCTTACATCTGACCGTCACACGGGTCACTGGCACATTACTTTGGGCAGCTTGATTCTTAGCACACTGGAATAGAGCTAGAACTGAATGTCTAAGTTCACCGCTATGTTATTGGAGTTTGACGCAATAGCTTAGATACGATAGCCGCCGCCTTGCAACGGTAGGACCCAGTTTCAATCGAAGCATGTAATCAATTCTCGGCTTACCAAGATATAAAACTGCGATCACTCTTTGTCCCCTTCCGCTTCAAACACCACCTTCCTTCGCGCTATATATCGCCCATAATATTAGTTGGACACCACTTCTACTCACGACCACATAGGCCCGGTAGCCGTTTTCAACAAATATGGACTCGCCCTATCGGAAAAGCACAGACTCGTACTTCGCCCTCTTCCGAAATTCGAACCTCCACCAGATATCCACGAACGCAGCTGTCTGCTGCAACATGGACAGGAAGACTCCGACTGGGGGTATAGAAACGACTCCTTTTCACTCCAACAAAATCCCCCAGCGAGCGAGTTTGAGAAAACGTTCCAAACACTGAGCATATGTGATGATTAGAAATGGTGTCTAACTAATATTATGGGCGATATATAGCGCGAAAGAAGGTGGTATTCGAAGCGGTAGGGGCAAAAAGTAATGGCATCGCAGTTTTATGTCTTGGTAAACCGCGAATTGATTACAGACTTCGATTGAAACTGGCTCCTACCGTACCAAGGCGGCAGCTTAGAGCTATCATATCCAAGCTACCGCTTCGAAACCAAATAACATAGCGGTGAACTTAGTATTCAGATCTAGAATATAGCATGTACAAATCAGAAGGTGTCGGTGTTTAATATGTTTTTTGAGTTAATCAATTCGACAAATATTATTGCAAAATTTGCATGATGCTATTATCATCCTACCAGGTTCTCCAGTGTTTCTTCTCCTCTGTTTCACCCTATTCAGTGTCAAGCTATATTTTCTCTTCCTGACAGCGCGTGTTCCTGGAATAAGAACTGGTCATTTTGCAGGACTTATTCTCTCGAAAATACATGGTAGAAGATATTTTCTACATGACCGTGGGATACCAGTAACTCACATGGAACTAGAAATATAGAGCAAGTGATACACACTCAGAAACTGGAATCTTCTGGAATGCATCTCACAGAACTCACTCTCAGAAAGCAATCATTCCACAAAATATGGTCCCATACAGCCTGTCATCTCACGTATGATTCTTTAATATATTTACATCATGTTTATGGACTCATTGGTTGGTCATTCACATAAAAACATTCACCGAAAGGCGACGAAGCAGTGTTCTCGAAAGTGACTGTTACTCTTGACATCGGCGTTACAATCGCCTACATTCATAGTGTGACCCTCCCTGCAAACGGGTTACATTCGCCAAATATTTAAACCCATGAATGAGCGTTTAATCACATAGGCCACTATTGAACAGCGTTCTGCATATGATTACATCATCGATATATTTCATATGCCTGAAAACTAAAGCTCTCGGTGATCTCAGTTTCTTTAAATCACTATTTTTCTGTCCAATTTGGAGTTAGGTGCAGGATTGGCTTTTTTTTAGATACTTTTCAAATTTCCTATGCTTTAACATGGTGCTATATAGCATACTTGGCAATATTGTGCAGATATTTTTGCTAAACTCCGCAGTAGGCAGAAAAGTGGGTTACTTTAATATCATCTATATTTAATATTTAGCACTTTTATAATCTAGTCTAATTAGAATATATTCGCATAAAAATATCTGTAACACCGTGTCGGAGAAAGGACAATATATTCAATATTTAGCACCTTTATAATATTATCTAATTAGAATAGATTCGCACATAAATATGTAGCTGACGTCTGAGAACAGACAATATATTGAATATTTAGCACTTTGATAATATCATCTAATTAGAAGAGATTCGCAGTTAAGTATCTATCTGGCGTCTGGGAAAAGACAATATATTCAATATTTAGCACCTTTATAATATCATATAATTAGAAAAGATTCGCACCCAAATATGTAGCTGGCATCTGGGAAAAGACAATATATTCAATATTTAGCACTTTTATAATCTATACTAAATAGAAGAGATTCGCAGTTAAATATCCACAAGACCCTTTTCGGAGAAAAGACAATATATTCGATATTTAGCACTTTTATAATCTACTATAATTAGAAGAGATTCGCATCAAAATATCTGTAACACCGTGTCGGAGAAGGGACAATATATTCAATATTTAGCACCTCTATATTATCATCTAATTAGAATATATTCGCATTTAAATATATAGGTGACGTTTGAGAGCAGACAATATATTGAATATTTAGCACTTTGATAATATCATATAATTAGAAAAGATTCGCAGTTAAGTATCTATCTGGCGTCTGGGAAAAGACAATATATTCAATATTTAGCACCTTTATAATATCATATAATTAGAAAAGATTCGCAGTTAAATATGTAGATGGCGTCTGAGAAAGACAATATATTCAATATTTAGCACTTTGATAATATCATATAATTAGAAGAGATTCGCAGTTAAATATCCACAAGACCCTTTTCGGAGAAAAGACAATATATCCAATATTTAGCACTTTTATAATCTAATATAATTAGAAGAGATTCGCATCAAAATATCTGTAACACCGTGTCGGAGAAGGGACAATATATTCAATATTTAGCACCTCTATATTATCATCTAATTAGAATATATTCGCATTTAAATATGTAGGTGACGTCTGAGAGCAGACAATATATTGAATATTTAGCACTTTGATAATATCATCTAATTAGAAGAGATTCGCAGTTAAGTATCTATCTGGCGTCTGGGAAAAGACAATATATTCAATATTTAGCACCTTTATAATATCATATAATTAGAAAAGATTCGCAGTTAAATATGTAGCTGGCGTCTGGGAAGACAATATATTCAATATTGAGCACTTTGATAATATCATAGAATTAGAAGAGATTCGCAGTTAAGTATCTATCTGGCGTCTGGGAAAAGACAATATATTCAATATTTAGCACCTTTATAATATCATATAATTAGAAAAGATTCGCACTTAAATATGTAGCTGGCGTCTGGGAAAGACAATATATTCAATATTTAGCACTTTTATAATCTACTATAAAATGACGTCACTGTGACGTCATCAAGTCGGCCATCTTGGATTTTTTTACATTTTGTGGTAGAGCTTGACCCAAGGGTATAGTGTGGTAAGTTTCAGCCCCCTAGCTCAAGGGATCAGAAAAATAATTAGGGAGGGCCATTCCGCCCCCCCCCCCCGCCCTAGGCCACGACAGGTCCCCAAAAGCCCAAGCCAGATAGGGTTAAACAGTCTATATACCAGCACATGCGCGTTGTTTAACCAGGAAGAACGATAGAATAATCTGTTATTGTCTGAGTGGAGTTGCACAGACCACAAATGAAAATGTACTTGCGACTGTCTTAAAACTTACATAACAGCGCATGCGCGTTGTTTAACCAGGAAGAACGATAGAATAATCCCTGTTATTGTCAGAGGAGTTGCACAGACCAGCAAATAAGGGGTAGGACTGCCTTAAACCTCCTTAATCACCAGTCCTTGCAATATTGAAAATATGTAGCATTTGTGCTAATTATACAATATATTTTCTTTCAGGAGAGCCAATCGGACAATTTGGAGCTGCGATTTAGAAGAAATATTCAATATTTATCATGGATGCAATTTAGAAGAAATATTTAATATTTAGCATTTGTGCTAATTATACAATATATTTTCTTTCGGGAGAGGCAGTCCGACAATTTGCGTTTGCGAGTTATCATGAATATTGAATATTTCTTCTGGCTGCAATTTAGAAAGAAATATTGAATATTTAGCAATTGTGCTAATTATACAATATATTTCATTTGGGAACAGGTAAGTCAAAGTGCTAACTAGCAGTAATCCTAGAAATTATCTTCAAGGTAGCACACCCTTTTCTAAATATCACTGATTTTAGAAATTATTTGCGAAGTAGCAGATCTGCTAAATAGCATGCGAGACAATAATAACCATTCCTGCACCTTAATGCCAATTTGGCACGTTTGATTCGCTCTGACAAATGTAGTGCCCGAGTTGTACACGTTCTCTTGGTCATATGCATTATGAAACTAGAGGTTCCGCTTTGACCCTTGAGTTGCCGCTCCGGCATGAAGCCTATGCTGGTTGTTTTTTTGAGCAAAAACATACGTCTCCCCCAACCTCCCACCTTGCCTTGAATGGGCACATAATTTAAGGGAAAGTGCTATAAAATGAATGTAGCAATAAGTATCTTAAACAAAGCTGCGTATCTAAAAATATTAATTGCAAAGAAGCGATTTTCATTGTATATACATGTACAAGTAGATGAACAGTTGGACGGACACCGGACACGGATGAATGCATGCACACATACACTAAAACCTGATCAAATGCGGGGGCTATCCCAATGAAGCTTCCATCCAAGTTTGGTGAAATTCCATCCAATAGTTCTCAAGATATCTTGCAGACAAAGCCTGTATATACATGTACAAGCAGATGGATGGACGGACGGACGGACACCGGACGAACGCATGCACACACACCAAAACCTAGTCAAATGAGGGGGCTATCCCACTGTAGCTTCCATCCAAGTGGAGTGAGATTCCGTCCAGTAGTTCTCAAGATATCTTGCAGACAAGGCCTGTACATACATGTACAAGTAGATGGACACCGGACACGGATGAATGCACGCACATACACCAAAACCTAATCAAATGAGGGAGCTATCCCAATGAAGCTTTCATCCAAGTTTGGTGAAATTCTGTCCAGTAGTTCTCCAGATATCTTGCAGACAAGCCCTGTATATACATGTACAAGTAGATGGACGGACGGACAGACACCGGACATGGACGAATGCACGCACACACACCAAAACATAATCAAATGAGGGGGGGCTATCCCACTGAAGCTTCCATCCAAGTGTGGTGAAATTCCGTTCAGTAGTTCTCAAGATATCTTGCAGACAAGGCCTGTATATACATGTACAAGTAGATGGATGGACGGACGGACACCGGACACGGATGAACGCATGCACACAAACCAAAACCTAGTCAAATGAGGGGGCTATCCCAATGAAGCTTAAATCCAAGTTTGGTGAAATTCCATCTAGTAGTTCTCCAGATATCTTGCAGGTAAGCCCTGTATATACATGTACAAGTAGATGGACGGACGGATGGACACCGGACACGGATGAATGCACCCACATACACCAAAACCTAATCAAATGAGGGGGCTATCCCAATGAAGCTTCCATCCAAGTTTGGTGAAATTCTGTCCAGTAGTTCTCCAGATATCTTGCAGACAAGCCCTGTATATACATGTACAAGTAGCTGGACGGACGGACGGACACCGGACATGGATGAATGCACGCACACACACCAAAATCTAATCAAATGAGGGGGCTATCCCACTAAAGCTTCCATCCAAGTGGGGTGAAATTCCGTCCAGTAGTTCTCAAGATATCTTGCAGACAAGGCCTGTATACATGTACAAGTAGATGGACGGACGGACGGACACCGGACACGGATGAATGCACGCACATACACCAAAACCTAATCAAATGAGGGGGCTATCCCAATGAAGCTTCCATCCAAGTTTGGTGAAATTCCATACAGTAGTTCTCAAGATATCTTGCAGACAAGGCAAGGGGACGGACAGACATCCATCCAGGCAGACAGACATCCATCCAGACAGACAGACAGACAGACAGCACAAACACTAGATGTCTCCCCCCAACATAGTTGGGGGAGACATAATAAATTGTATGAAAGTGTATCCCGAATCTATGTTGGTATGGGCCTTCAACGCAAAATATTGGGCAAGATTATCGCCCGTAATAATCATAATACACGCGATCATTTCTCATCTTGGTCACCGGTAGCTGACATTTTCCTCTCAACATCGTAGTTACATCCATCCCAGAATGCACTTTCCTCTCTCAGAGGGCAACCTCGCCACCAGGGGTCGCTCTCCGCTGGAAAATTGGCCGCTCCGACGAACCCCTCAACCTCGCCACCAGGGGTCGCTCTCCGCTGGAAAATTGGCCGCTCCGACGAACCCCTGGGACCACGCTCACTGAAAGTGGGTCCCATAATGCATTGAAAAATTCGTTCACGTGTCCTCTTCCTGTTCCATTGGAACATATCCAATTCCTTGTGAAACGTCAGTCACGAGTCACTTGCATGGCCAGCGTCATGGCGTCTTGACGTCATAATAGAAAATATTTCGCAAGAATACATATTGAGTCCGTCATCGCGCAGACGCGCTCGTAACATCCATGACGTCGGGACATCGACATTATCTCCACAGAGACGCCCTCGTTATGTTCTGAATTCTTGGGTTTTGTGTGCTAGCCAATGATCGATCGTACGCCTGAGCGCCGTCCCAGAGCCTAGTAGGGAGGACAGGACCGGATAGCTCTGGTTTCGAGATTGCGAACCCCTGGGACGACGGTAGACTGGATACCCGTCTCTATTAATAACGTTGGGATACTATATGCAGCGAAGGATGACGTAGCGTAATGTGGGTTAGGTATCCAGACTAGGACGACGGTCGCTGAAAATTGGTCCCATAATACATTGAAAAATTCTTTCACGTGGCCCCATCCGGTTCCATTGGAACATATCCTATTCTTTATAGAACGTCAGTCATGAGTCATTTTCATGGCCAGTGTCATAACGTCTTTATGCGGAACTGTCTGTGGTTATGTTTATCATTGCATGCAGTTACGAACATAACACATTGTACATATCCAACTGAATCTGTCTATTATTTATATGTTATATATATATGTTATATCTTTGCACTGCCTTGTTTGGGTGTATGCAATAAAGAATTGAATTGAATTGAATTAACGTCATGACGTCAGAATAAAAAAATGTTTCGCAAGAATGCATAAAGAAATCTAGTAGTCTACGTCATCTTTCAGACGCGCTCGTAACATTCATGACGTCGGGACGTCGGCTTGATCCCCACAGATACGCTCTCGTTATGTTCTAAATTCTAGGGGTTTGTGTTTACTCACACTGGGTTTGACCAAATAGCCTTGTTAAGGTACCATGTTCTATCTGTGTGCACATGTATGTATCTATATGTATGTGTATGTATATGCATTTGTCTTGTCCTGTAGTTTTTAATATGAACCTTTTAATATTTCTGTATGTTCCATGTATAGAAATAAATCGAATCGTGTTCCATCCAATGACCGATCGTACTGCCGAGCGCCCTCCCAGAGCATAGTAGGGAGGACAGGACCGGATAGCTCTGGTTTCGAGATTGTCTCAGAGGGCTGTTTCCCCTCCCACCGTGGAGACGGACATGATTTTCTCATTGATTTACAAGCTCGATTAGAGAATTGTTGTTGTTGTTGTTGTATACATGCAATTATCGACGATAGATTTTCGTAGAAAATAAGACCAAGAATCACTCTCAACTTTTAACAAAACGAATTTTTATAACTGACATCACTGTGATTTCATCAAAACGGCTATCTTGGATTCTTTTAACATTTTCTGGTAGAGCCGGGGTAAGAAAAATAATAATTAGGGGATATTTCGGACGAAGTCACTGACCAACAACAACTGAAAAACTCGTAGATTTTGTTTTAATGGCGAAGCCCTTGGTGTCAATATGTTGTTGTTGGGCTCTTCAGATTTTGATTATATAGGTTCAGATATTAAAGTTTCCAGAAAACCTGTCGGTGAAGAGACCCACCTGCTTGAGCCTCCAAGCACGTTATCTGATGACGTAGATCGCATGGTGAAATGATGTCATGCTCACACGGAAGGACTGTCAAAATGGCCCCTGTGATAGTCCGATGGTGTTGTGCGGCCGTGAAATGGGGTCCTGTAGTATTCATAACGGCCGTAATTTGCTGGTCGTACTACGCATATGTAGTTCAAATGTGTATCTGTAAGTATACAGTAAATTCAACGCTAATAACTCTATGAGAATAATAAACATCTGTGTGCAAATATCTATCTGGCGTCATTGAAAAATATTTTCGCACAAATTCACAATGTAGAACTAGAACAACAACAACAACATAATCAATTCATTTCCTCGGACTAAGAACGTAGTTGAGCTAAAGTCTACTGACATCTGGTTTTGTGATATAGAGACCTTAGAGTTTAACCGTTGAATGGAAAAGTCGTTTGAGTATCGCAAGAATTTCAACCGACCGAGTAGTCCAATAAAATGGGTCTTGTTTAGATGGAGAAAACCATCCATGAATTGATGTGATATCTGACGGTCGTAATTCATGGATGGAGCGCCAAGTCATAGTAAAACACCGAGTAGAAATCCAGCCCCCCTCGCCTGACGAGGGAGATGGTATTTACGCTAAAAATACGGCGAAAGCATCCAAGTTTAGCAACTTACTATCTCCTCAGATCATTATCCTATCCATAAACACCGTTTATTTGGGTATTCGGCTCTGTTTTGTTGAGATAGCAGCATAAATCCACACCTGCTGTACCGTTTTCTTCCATCCGCCTCTGTTCGCTCGAAAGTTAGGCCAAAAAACATGCGCACACGATACACTTTGTCATAGTCACGTGACTCTCATTTGGCGACCCGTCGTCATCTGCGCTTTTCCTCCACACGTGGTTTTGTAGCTGTCAGGCGCGATAGAATAATGGCAGAAGCGGCTAACTGATTACACGCGAGATAATGAGCTGTATTAACTGCAACCAGGAATTCATTCGTAAGTCTGGCCATGGATATAGCAGGCATCCGGTAACCTCAACATTAAGGGGGTCCGATTTAACCGTGAATGAAGCACTGACAGCAGAATTTCTTAATATCAAAGCCTTCACCCCGGAGAAAGAGAAACAATTTATATGTTCCATGTGTTTCAGGAAAGTACTATGCTCACGTTGATTGGACATTTTTCACGGCTAAACATACCCTCTCCTTTACCAATTGCAAAATAAAGCACAAAACGTAACAAATTGATAAATTGTGTATTTATCATTATTGGGCATATTGATTATTTAACCACGGAAAACTAGATTTGACTGTTATCCTAAGGGATAACTGAGATACCCCCGACCTGTCTCCCCGTGTGAGTAATAATCCAATATAGTATGAAAACGATAATATAATGGTCTGGGAGTTCAGATAGCCACACATGAATTGGGCATGTTTTTTTCCTTTTCTGTGACAAATGATAGAATAAGACAAATTATCATGAAAAATACTGCTTGCTGATAATGTTACCAGCACTCACTAGGAGGAAGTAGTCTATCACGGACAGACGGACGGACGGTCAAGCTGATTCCATTATACCCCCCTAACTTCGTTGCGGGGGTATAATAAGTTATGTTTACAACTACGAACTTACAAGATCCAGCAACAACGGTGGAAGAAAGAAACAGCTACTCTCTTCCCGTAGCCCGTAGGCAACACTGCGAATGCGTGATGACCGTTTAAAACATTGCAAATGACATCGATTTGCTCCCGTTTCAAATCATATTGCAAGGGTAATGACTGTTTTAGTCTTGTGAATAGGTCAACAATGTCAGATTGTGAAAACGGCTTGCTCGCCATTATTCTATCGCGCCTGACAGCTACAAAACCACGTGTGGAGGAAAGCGCAGATGACGACGGGTCGCCAAATGAGAGTCACGTGACTATGACGTAAAGTGTATCGTGTGCGCATGTTTTTTGGCCTAACTTTCGAGCGAACAGAGGCGGATGGAAGAAAACGGTACAGCAGGTGTGGATTTATGCTGCTATCTCAACAAAACAGAGCCGAATACCCAAATAAACGGTGTTTATGGATAGGATAATGATCTGAGGGGATAGTAAGTTGCTAAACTTGGATGCTTTCGCCGTATTTTTAGCGTAAATACCATCTCCCTCGTCAGGCGAGGGGGGCTGGATTTCTACTCGGTGTTTTACTATGACTTGGCGCTCCATCCATGAATTACGACCGTCAGATATCACATCAATTCATGGATGGTTTTCTCCATCTAGGTCTTGTTTAACATGTCAGCAGGTTGTTGAATGTTGAAATTGGCCTGATTCCGGCGAAAAGGGATGATTCCGCCCAATTTGGGTGAATGACGTCATGAATCCTCACCCCAATTAGGCTGAATTAATTGTAACCCAAAGTGTTTCCTCCCGTTCATCCAAAGACCACGACTTTGAAAGATGATAATGTTCAGCGCATTTGTCCAGGACCTCTCTAGAAAACTGTAAAATTCATATTTCTATCCTGTCCGCGAAGTTTGTGGGAAGGTGGAGTATGTTGTCGATAACAAAAATAAACAAGACATGCAGATTACTTACCATTTTATTGTATTTTTTCATAGTCAAACTGTTCTCCAAAATGACAGTGATACCTCCAGCGTGTTTGGCGCCATCTTTGTTTGCCTCGTTTTCAACTGCCAGGCGAAATTAATCAATAGTTAAAAAAATATGAGTAAAACGCGAGAGGGCAAGATCGAGAGAATAAAATTCAATTCCATTCAATCCGCCTTCTTGCGCTATTCCTAATGCCGGTTTCGGCCGCAAGGTGGCGCTAGCGCTCACGGCACTTTGGTCTGTTCCGGTTTAGCAGTCTGCTACTGTAAACATGTGCAGGAGGGGAGGTGGGTATTGTATTTCGCCTCGTTTCGTCAGATTTTCTCACTGATGGAGACATCCTTGGTAGTTTACGTAAGTATAGTCATCAAGCCTAATTTTTACTCGTTTGTACAAGCATAATAAAAGCCGCTTTATCAACAAATTGGGCAATCAAAGCTCGTCGTTGTTGTTGTTATAAAACATTTGTTTAGCTATAGTAGAGACTTGCGTGACTACTTGCGTGTCATCGACTCAGGGATAAAGGATTACTGTACCGTACGATTGTGGAGGCATTATCACTGATAATATTGTCGCGGTTCTCCTGTCTACAATCGGCTTTAATCATATTGAGATGATTTATTCTCTTTATAAATTGCAAATAATTGACAGAACAGGAATATGTAGATATATATATACATGTGTTTCAATGCATTTTGCAGAAGAAATACATGGTATAATAATTAGATAATTAAAAAATTAAAAACAAGTAGCTATTAGTGCAAAAACAACTTCCTCAGTATTTATGAGAAGTTAGAAGACATATGGCACATTAATTTCCTGTTCAGTGTGTCTTTTCACAATAAAATTATGAAACACTCAGCAGTCCCAACTGAGGCGGGTTGGGTTCTTATTTATCACATTATAATCATACAGCTACATTAACAGCTACGTGGTAGTCGGGTTAACTAATAATCTGATTATTTCTCACAGTACTGTACTTGATCAAACAAACTGGCCCCTGCTGATTGTTTTCAGTAGAGTGTGGTTTAATCAGGCTGAACTGCCGGCCACCCACCATGTTTTATAACAACAACGACGAGCTTTGATTGCCCAATTTGTTGACAAAGCGGCTTTTATTATGCTTATACAAACGAGTAAAAATTAGACTTGATGACTATACTTACGTAAATTACCAAGGACGTCTCCATCAGTGAGAAAATCTGACGAAACAAACCGAAATACAATACCCGCCTCCCCCCCCCTGCACATGTTTACAGTAGCAGACAGCTAAACCGGAACAGACCAAAGTGCCGTGAGCGCTAGAGCCACCTTGCGGCCAAAACCGGCATTAGGAATAGCGCAAAAGGCAGATTCCATTACCAAATGAGCTCTCCACAGGATTACCTCCCCTTATGCTGCTTACTGAATATGATATTTAAAAAAAAAATTGATCAATTAGTTTAGCCTCGTTGCCTCAACTTCAACCAGAACATGGCGGTAACAACAACAGCAACAGGTATGAACGTGAGCGAAATATGTTTTTCTATCAAAAACTTATGAACGGGAAAGTTGTATCAACCGAATTTATCATTTTTTGCGAGACAACAAAATATTCCACTTTCCTGCACAATTCATAAGCAAATGTACGTCATAAATTTTATGGTATCCGAGAAAGCATGTCCCCTATTTTAGCGCCAAAAGTGGTCCGTTCATAATTTGGGATATTTATCATTGTAAAAAAATGATCAAGTGCTTTGGGTTATGATTAATTCAGCCTAATTGGGGTGAGGATTCATGAAGTCATTCACCCAAATTGAGCGGAATCATCCCTTTTCGCCGGAATCAGGCCAATTTCAACATCTCCCCCACCTGACAGGGAAAAGGACTAACTGGGATATATAATATATCCCAACTGAGATAAAATATCCCACTCTGGATATTTTTTACACTCCCATATTTCCAAGCTAGTATCTTTTGCTAGTTATTTTGTTCGTATAAAGACATAACAACAGTGGTGAGTGATGGGAAGTATACTGCAACAACAGCACAAAAAAATAATGCACATAATCGCCAGCATGTGACTGCCCGGTTATTGGACACTTTTTATGAACAAGAGTCTGCGGGTAGGCCATGCAACCACGTATGGCAGAGAAAGTAGCTAAGATTCATAGCGTTCTCCCTTCCTTCAACGCTATGCCGACGACAAATACATTTCCCTGTTGGTAACTCGAATACTCCATGGCTCACTTATTATTACCTTTGTGCCCTATTGGACCTTCATTAAATTGAGAAAATAGGCAGCCATGAATAAAAATACACGATGTCTATTATGTCTATTATGATGGAAATGCCCATCTTCTTGACCCTCGATTTCAGGTGATTTTGAGGCTCCATAGGGATAATTTTAACGTCTGTAATTAATATATGACCGAAGAAGGGCCATTTAGTCTGCCATTTCTGTATTTTTATTCATGGCGGCCCATTTTCTCAATTTAATCATGGAGTTAAAATGTAGAAGGAGAAACAACTTCGCCAGATCAAAGTGTTCAATGTACGATTCCGCCACAGCAGGGATTCGTCGGATTAACCTCTGTGTACTTGGGGGATTAAAACAGGTTCGGTCATGTTTGGCAGTTGTCGGATTCCTGCGCATGCGCCCCATCGACATCATCAAAGCTATTATAAATTGAGTGTATTAGAAATGTGAATTGGTACTTAGCCGCCCGCTGTGCACGCCGCCGGGGAGTGTTGAGTTTGACCATGGAGGGAAAGAGAGACCATTTTGACCCAACAGTGATAGGCACATTACTTACATCGTTTCTATTATAAATTATATTAGGAATTTTAAAATTTCCATGAATAGAAAAAATCTTCAATACTTCGGCGGTACGAGCACGGCCGTACGTAATTCATCAAGCTTGACACTTGCTGAAAACATGTTTTATATGATGAGGTTATATAAATTATTTTTACTCGCCAGGGAACCACCAGTGTGAATTGTACTGTTGCGCTTACCGTTCCTCGTTTTCGTTAACGAGATTGTTTATTTTAGCATAATATGCTTACTTGATTTCAAGCTTTTTAAGTTAGTAAAACCATGGAGTTAAATAAGCCTTATTTAACTCCATGGTATAACGTAATTAGAATAAAATGAACTGTTGATATTCGTCAGCCTATATAATAGCTTTAATACCGATGCCCGTCAAGAACCCCATCGGGCCAGAAGTGATCTTCGATACACACGTACTGAAGATCAATTAGTGATTAGCATGCAGGGGGTAAAACGGCCTTGGATGACTCATTAGTTAATAGCTTTGAGACAGCGCAAAAGCGAAAAAAGGCCAATCTAGTGTTTACAATATTGTATTTTATGCAAATTCAGGCTACCGGTCCCTAAAATGGTAAAGACTGATATGTACGCTTTTATTTGATCTTGAACGCAAGCACAAAATGTGTCATTTTTTAAATGTGGAAATTCTGTTAATTCGGCAGTGAAAATGATGTATTTTCTGTTTGTGGCAAAATTGCCCATGTATTTTAAATGGGGTTTTTGAGAATTTTTGTATCGTTTAATTTATTCGCTAGTGCAACCGGTCCCTCATGTGCTATTCGTTTCCACATTCACTGTACTTATACCAAGTTCCCTGCAAATTCTTGTCTTGTTGAGAAATGCGGAAATTGTAGAAAAACGATAAAATATACAAAACGACAGTATAATTCCAAAGTCCTGTAACTAAGCTATGAATGGTCATATTCTGATCAATGAAATATGCTCATATTCAGTATGATTTCAAATTGCCTAATATTTGTGTTGCGCATAATTAATGCATCGTTATTTTTACGTAGAACTACTGCGCATTTTTAATTCAACTTGCGTTGATGTTTTTCTGCGGCGAATAAGAATCAACGACTCGGTCGGCGGAATCATACATTGAACATCAAACGGACAGATCGTGACTGACGGCCATTCAGGATACAATAGCTCTGCGGGCGACCTCACGGGTCAGCGACCCGCGGCTGGCGGAGTTGTTTCTCCTTCTATATTTTAACTCCATGATTTAATGAAGGTCCAGTAGGGAAGAAAGGTAATAATAAGTGCGCGATGAAGATGTTCGAGTTACCAACAGGGAAATGTATTTGTCGTCGGCATAACGTTGAAGGAAGGGAGACGCTATGAATCGTAGCTACAGAGAAAGTTACACTGGATAAAAGACTACATCTTGAGCGATGAATCGTCATAAAAAAATATTGAAGAAAAAAATATGGGAAGAGAGTGGGAATAGTTGAAACACAGGGACCATTCACGGTATGAAAATGCAAGTTTGCGCCCAGTTATTGGACGCTTTTTCAGTGATGGATTTATTTGAAACTAATTAACTTACTGTCAAATTGTTTGTCCCCCAGTCTTTAGTGAACTTCCAAGAATAACATGAATCAGCATTGTAGCCCACAAATGAGTTTTGAAATGAGCGTCGAAGATTCAACCAGTCCCAAATTTTGCAGTTTTTGGGAGTGTCCATTATCCTTGGCTGTCAATCAGTGCTATTGCCAGTGTGAGCCACATGTCATGCTATCGTAAACTGGCTGCTCCCCGAAATTGTTCTATTTTTAGACGGAGTGGCGGGGAGAAATATACATCATCTGCCAAATGCCGGTCGCGTTAAAATTTTCTATATTTGTGGGAACATTTTCAGCCAAATTTCGTTGAATTTAATCATACCTGCAATCAGGAATGAAACTGAGAAACTGGAGGAAATTTTCTGACACATTTTTTCACCCAAATTTGTGACCCTATTCCGACCCGCATGTGGGCTTAACGTGCACAAATTCCGAGAGTAAACAGAAATATATCAGCATGTCTTTGTAACTCAATTGTAAAATTAATTTTGTATACACTTGTCATGTAATATTCCCAGAAAATAGCCCCACTGGGTCTAGGTGTCCAATAATAGGCCCTGTCCAATAACCAGGCAGTCATGCTATATCACAGAGAATAATTTCTGGAAGAAAAAGTCGGCAAAATTATACAATTGCATTGGCAGTTTTGTGAAGTACATTCTATCTTGTTTTTACCCCTCGGCCATTTTGGCCTCGGGGTATTGTCGTTGCCATGTACGTCCGTCCGTCTGTCTGGCCGTACGTCCGTCCGTCTGTTAACGCATTTTAGGCAAAACCGCTTGAGATACAACCACCAAATTTTCACCACTTATTTATCTAGTGCTAAGTCAGACGCCTATTGGAAGTGGGTTCCCTCGGCCCATATTTTACAGAGTTCTGCCCCTTTACAGATATATTAATTTCTATTTCTGTCCTATATGCCTGAATATAACCAACTATATCTGCAGAACTGTGTTTGGTATAGCTACTATATCTTGGAAACTTATTTATATTGTTGTATTCTACAAGCCAACAAAGGATTACTCGCCTCGGCTTATGGAGTTATGCCTCTTTCGGATGTAATAATCTTCGATTTTGTTATCTGTAGTTGAATGTACAAGTTATTTGTGCAGATCCATGTTCAGTACAGTTTATTCATCTCGGTTCTTATTTTACAGTAGTGGTAAGTCCGACGCCTATCGAAAGTGGCCCATACTTTACAGAGTTATGCCCCTTTACTGATATATTAATTTCTATTTCTGTCCTATATGCCTGAATGTAACCAACTATATCTGCAGAACTGTGTTTGGTATAGCTACTATATTTTGGAAACTTATTTATATTGTTGTATTCTACAAGCCAACAAAGGATTTCTCGCCTCAGCTTATGGAGTTATGCCCCTTTCAGATGTAATAATCTCCAATTTTGTTATCTGTAGCTGAATGTACAAGTTAAATCTGCAGATCCATGTTTGGTACAGCTTATTCGTCTCGGTTCTTATTTTACAGACTGCTAAGTCAGACGCCTATCGAAAGTGGCTCCCCTCGACCTATATTTTACAGAGTTATGCCCCTTTACAGATATATAATTTTTCTATTTCTGTCTTATATGCCTGAATGTAACCAACTACCGGTATATCTTGATCATCCCACATAGAACTATCTCTTCCCCAATTCACACTACACATGGGTCACAATCACTTGGGGGAAGCCGAGGGGTTTTGATTAGATCAATCTCCTGTTGTAGTTATATGTTGAAATTCGCCATTGCTGTTTTAGTATGAAAATCGGTCAAAATATCCCAAAAGGATATATTTCAATATCCAAACTTGGATTTAATATCCCAAGTGGGATATATGTCCCAGTTAGTCCTTTGCTCTGACCTGTTTAATATGCTGGAGGGGGGGTTCGCTGAAGTATATGTGCAGTAAATGAGGGACTGCAACAGTAATACATTGTTGTTCATGTTGGAGTAAATCTACTAATTCCTGACGAATATCTCTCTGTGTTATCCTTTAGATTTCCGGCAATATTTCAATAGGCCTATGCAAACTCGATATTTCAATACCCAAAATATTAATCAACAGTCGCAAAATTAGAGCATTTCCACAAAGTGGATGCCCTTATGTATTACCGGGAAACTACTCCGCCGTCTCCATTTCAAACGTTTATATCTCTGAAAACATTGGAGATTTTTTAGATAAATTTTGTTTGCTATCAAGCTAGGACGGGGGAATTTTTCTGGTTGTGTTTTTCGTGTTCTATTTGATCACTAGATGGCGCTGTAGTTATGAACATTATTAACCTTTCTGACACAATTTTTTTCCAACGACTTTTTCAATTTTCGTGAAATTTTAGTGTAGTGATCTTGTGCGACAGACACAGAGCTGAAAAGGTTTTGGTGGTGTGAGTGTCACGGAGGGCACGATTTTGGTAACTCAACAGGTGACGTTTTTCAAAAAAATTAATTGACCATTTTGAATAGAGATAAGTTGTTGATTAGTGTATTCCAGGTTGCTTAAAACATAAGTATGATATGGCTGGAGCTGTATTTTATTTTCTTTTGCGATCAAATGGCTGCTGAATTCGAAAATTTGTCAGCACCGCCATCATTATTTGCATTGCATCTCTTAAACCGTTGTTTGCTATCTCCCTAGGTCAGGAAAATTTACCTGGTTGTGTTTGCATGTTTATCACTAGATGACGCTGTGGACATAAATATTATAAACCTTTCTGACTTGATTTTTTTCCCTATGCCTTTTTTGATTGTCACGAAATTGAAGATTCCCTATTAACACTAATATGACTAATTGTTTCCATGTTCTGTGTTTCAGTTACAGTCGGTAATATTGCACAAAAAGGTGAGTCCAATCTTCAATTAGTAATAAATAAGCTGCATAACTTCTGTAATATGTAAAACCTTATGCTCACATTTGCTCTTCTCCCATCTGAAGGATGGGTTTGATGCTAGTACCAGCTACAGACATCAAAGTCCATATTATGGTGAAGTCCCAGTGTAAGAGAATATTGCTGATTTCATGCCTCTGTGATCCCAGATGCTCACAGTCTGCACACCCCATGTACTTGTCCCAGTTCTCCTGTTCACATATAAATTATTATATTATAATTCTGCCCAATAAACTCTGTGCAAAATAGGGAAAATGAGCACCGATAAGTGCTGAGTATTTTGTTCCGGTGGCCAGCATGAGCAGAATGATGTACATGTACTGCACCCTAGGTATTGTCATAAAAGGCCTATTTCTGCAGTTCGCTTCATTTTCTTTCATATAGTGTGTGTATATACGCTATTATGTATGATGGCGTGGTAACCATCGGTCCCATCAACACAAACAAAAATGAACATTACTGTAACATGAACATCGTCACTTTCTAAAAATGATGTTTCACTGTTTTGTTAAGAAAAAGTGTTATACATGGGTTGATTCATTCATTCTATCTGAGAATAAAGCTTATAGTAGTTCAGTTTGCTCAATTAGCTAGAGAGGGGTGTTTGTTACTGGCTGTGGGAAAAATGTTACATGGAGTGCTTCATACATGATGACGGTGGGGGAGGAGGAGGTATTGAAATGGCTAAGCGGGCAGATATCAGGTGAATATGCAATAATATTTAAGTATCCTGTTTGAAGATAGCGGAATTAATGTACTTGCATTAATACATTTCTTGGAAATATTAAGGGTTGGCAAATCTTTGACGTGCACAGGGTCATGTGAGGTCGTAGGTATTCTATTATATTGTAATTTGCAGGATGGGTTGAACCCAGTGTATTCATTAGGCAGATTGATGATTGACAAACAGTTTATTAAAGCATTTCCACAAAGTGGATGCTCTTATGTTTTCATGAGAAACGGCTCAGCCGGATCCGCCGGATCCGCCGCCGCCGCGACTTTAAACGTGAATATCTCTGAAACCGTTAAATATTTTCGGGTCAGACTTGGTGTACTATCTCCTTAGGCCTGGGAAACTTGTCTGGTTGTATTTCGATACCCGCTGCTCACCACTAGGTGGCGTTGTAGTCAGAGCATAGGTAAACCTTCCTCTGACGATTTTGTCTGAACGGCTTGTCTGATTTCTTTGAAATTTTATTACAATGGTCTTGAAGGGTAGTCAATGTGCTGAAAAGGTTTTGATGTAGCTGGCATAATTATAAAGCCAAGTTTCTTGCGTCTCAAAAAAAAAGTTTTTCGTGAAATGAAAATTCACCAATTCGCTTGGAGAAATATTTAAAAACTGTTCTATTCTAGGTTGCCAAGCATAAATATAGGATTGCCGACATGATAATTCCCTTTCAGTGCGAATCAAATTGCCATTTAAATGAAAAATCTCATTTATCTGACTTAAGGTCAAAACCTCCATAACCATTATCACGATTAAAGTTTTTTCCATTAAACTTTTATATGCCATCTCCCTTGGGCTTTAGATTTCATCCGCTTGTTTTTCGTGGCATTTGGTCATCACTAGGTGGCGCTATAGACATGAATGCAGGTAAACATGTGTAACATCATATCTTCTGAACAACGTGCTTGATTTCCATGAAATTTGGGTATAGTGATCTTGCAAGATAGGCAAAGAACTGACAAGATTTTGGTGGTGTTGGTGAATCATGGAGACACATTTTTGCATCTCAAAATAAGATTTTGTTTTCACAAAAATGAAAATTTGCTTCTTAATCAGGGAAAAGTAATTCTATTTTGCTGAACATGAATGTAACATTCCCAGTGTTATAATTCACATCCCTTGTAGGGCCAAATGGCCATTTTTTTAAATATGAAATTCTCATGACATGTCCAATATCTATACATTCCCCAGGCCACAGATCTGAGGAGTTTGCTTCATCATATAGGTTCGTGATATTGTTCATCATTGGGTGGAACTATAGACAGTAAACTTATTGGTGTTTCAACTGTTCATGAAGTTTATTATTGTCAGATTTTCAACTGTTCATGAAGTTTATTATTGTCAGACAGACAAAGGATTTCAAAGGACTGAAAGTTTTTTTTTTTTTGATTGATTGAAATTGAAGGCCCACATCTCATACGGATTTTGCAACCCATCAACTTAATGCTTCATTTATATCTCATTATACATTCTTTTTTACAATTACTAATTTTATTAACATTATGTTTTAAAAATGGATTGTAAGGACATTGGTGCTGTTAGTGCTGGCATAATCATGTGGCATAGGGTAAAGTCAGCTAAATATATCTAAATCAAGGCTACATCAACCCCTGCTTACACACATAACTAAAATGCAGTCAGAGAAAATATGCTGCCATGAGTGTCTGGTCAGTATGGAGAGAGGATTCGAGTGAGCTTGAAGTCTGACCATTTTTGTCAAATAGACATACTGTAACACTGATATTCTGCTTTACCTTTCAGGCCTTATATTATAGGACTGTATGTTGACCATTCAGGTAATAAGACCTGTAATTGTTGACTTATTGCATAATGCACTTTACATATTGGACTAGTAGACTTTGTGTCAACAAAGTAAACACTTCATTTCCAAAATCAGTGCTATTTCTCTCTCCATTACTGACATAGCCCTGGGCTTCCAGGTTTCTGGGGATGCATTCTGGCCAATTTTCAATGAATAAAATCACAAATTATCACTCAGTTAATGAACAATTTTTTGTGTTATGTGGAGGTCCCCAGAATTTATTTGAAACTCGAGATGTGAAATTGCACATACCATTGCATTTTGACAACATAGTTACAAATGTTGATAATTATTTTTTGAACTGAAAAAGTAGAAAGATTTTTGAAGTGGAACTTCTACATACCTGCTATATGGCACATCCCACCTGGGAAATTTTTACAAGTATATCTAATTGAAGTAATCCATTGGAACCACTGATGATTTTTCAATAAGAAGAAAAGCAACTCCGAGTAGAGATGACAAATTTCATTCTGTATAGTTCGCTATTAGTTATAGCATCTTCAGCAGTGAACAAAGTTACAAACAGCTCCATAGGCACAGTACATGTATATATACAAAGCATAATGTGATCTTAGCCAATACACATTTATGAATAGGTAAGCCATTAAATTATGTCAGTCAGATGGGACGGATATTAAAATGCTGTCATTTTCAGAAATTGTTAAGCGATAACCTGACAGCGATCTACAAATGTTGTGATTCAGGTGATACAATACACACTCTAATTGATGAAAACAATACATAATCTGGTTATCTGGCAAGAACTAAGTAAACTGTGCACAAATGAATAATGTATGGTGATAAAGTGGGTATGTACCTACATTGAATACTTCTACATGACATGAAGTTTGGATAAGACTTGTCATTTTAAGATAATATAGGTATAATTTTGTTGGCAATCCACATCAGAATTGATGGAAACCTACAAATGTTGTAACTCGCATGTTTCATAGTTGTATATTCCCATGCGAGTTACAACATTTGTGGAGTGTGTATTGTAACACCTGAATCACACCATTAAAGTTCAATAATGTTCACTCTCAGATAGTCTCTAATAACTAATAAGGGCTGTCAATCTGTACATGCATATTAACAAGAGATGGTTCAAATTATAGTTTATTTTCCTGTGAAATTGGATAGATAAAATGCATAAGAAAATTAACAAATGAATGATCCTTACTGTATGGTGTTAAATTAACTATTTTCGTCTGAATTTGCACAGGTTGAAAACAATAGCTGTTCAATTATAAAAATAGGTGATGTTCAATTTGACCTGCGATTTTTCTCTGAAGAAAAAACCCCAGCAGGTCATCAAAAGTTCTCTATTTCGGACCCTGGATGGATCAGAAGCCTAATTAATGAAATTGACTGACCTTCACCTGTTTTATCGAGGTCAAGTTTAGCACAAGCAATAACTTTTAAAGGAGTGAAGATGAGCTCTCCAAATTCATCATACTTGTGCAATTGGTGACTGACTAGAAGCCTATCCCATTTGACTGAACCTATTTTCTCTAGGTTATATACTTTATATTATGATATAACATGAAATATAGCTAGCCATTCTAAATTGATACCACATATGCATCGGATGATGGACCTGAACTCTTTGAATATGACTGATGTTGACCTGTTTTCTCAAGGTCAAAAACTGTATGTTAAGTCACATGTTAACTGCCAACATACACTCCAAATCTAACATTGTCATCATTTTGTTGTGACTGTGGTTGTCTTCCAGAACAATTTAGCAAATTTTGCACTTGTTCCAACAGCTTCATGCTTCAACAGTAACTTAAACCATGCTGTATCGGCTGAGTTGTTGAAACACCCTCCATTTCCTAGTTCTGACATACTGCATCACTGTCGAAATATGGGTACCATGACAGAGTGATAGATCACACAGCCAGTGAAGGTTCCTGATTTACATTGAATGTCCTTATTGCCTAAGTAATAATAGCAGCATTTTACAACAACAACAATTCACTGACTTACAGTGAAAAATTATAGTGAAAGGTATCTATTTTTTGTTGTTTGGCATTTTAATTTGCTGGCATTGTTTCAGATAGAGTACAACAGCCTAATTCATACAATCAGAAATAAAAAGGGGGTTAAAGTCTTTATGTTCAAACTTTCATAAGAAATATAAAAGTGGCAATTTGAAATTTTATTTTTATTCGATTTTTTAATGTCGGTGGGTCCATGAAATGCAAAATAAAGTTGGTGTTGCCTCACACTGGGTTTCGCCCATTGGTGGAGAAATCCCTTCTCTGAGGCACTTCTACCAGGGATGATTCGTGATTGCTCATCCTCCAGGGGTATGTGCCCCACCCTCTCTCATCCTAAAAAAAATTGCCACCCATAATAAGGGGTGTGCCCAAATTGGGGAGATCTAAAGCCCTGTGAGTACCAAATTATGTGTTACAAAATTATCTGGGGAAATGTTCTTTGCCCGTGTTTCACACAAGCTTTCATTACTAATATTGGAAAGGTACGAAGCTTTCAAGATGAAAACGAAATATCTTGCTGCTCTTGTTCAGTCATCTATATCATTTCATTCATTAATAAATATCTGAGATTTCTGTTTGGGTACTGACATGTAACAGACAGGACGAGAAGAAGCAGGAGTTTTAAAAACAGGACATGGTGACCACCCTTCTCTACCTCCCCCCTCCCAACATGCTATAACTGATAGATGATATGTTGTGTGTTATTTGCAGTGATATATCTGTTACTGTACCATCCTCTCCTCTTCATCTTCTCCTGGTCCTACTGGCAATCTATCTTTGCTGAGACGGGAAAAATCCCTAAAGAGGTACGTCATGTCTGTGATAGATTGTCCATGGTTGTATGTGAATGGTTCACAGGTCCTCATCATGTTCATTGCTGTCAACAATTCCAGTATTAAATTCAAGTGAAGGCCTTTCTAATGACACAATTGTATGTATGATATATGGCATGGAAGGGTTGGAATGCATCACCTGCCAAATGTGGGAGAGTTGGACAATGGGAGACTTGCACAATAACAATTATCGAATCAAATTCTGTGATTGCCACTTCATGTTTGTCAATTTTGGCCAAGTTAACCCATCAAGAGCCTTTCTGGTTTATCTTTCATTCCTATTGTGCAAGCCTCCCATTGCCTCTATTACACAGTATCCTTCACAGGCTTCAAACCTTCAAATGTTTTTCCCCAAAAGATTACAATATACGTTATTCACTCTATGGTGTACATATAGGTGAAAGACAAATCATGAAAATGTATTATATTGTTTATATAAGTATTTAGCTTTTGAAAATGAGTTGTTATGTAGTATTTATCGGAGACTAGATATTGTTTTAGTAAGAGTATTAGTCTGGGTAGTACACAGCGGCTATGTTACACTGATGAGAGGGATCATGTTTAGGTCGAGCTGGGGGAAACAGGTGGTAGGTAATTATTGAACTTTGAACTGTCATAAAATCATAAAATTATTTCCGGGATGAAATCTAAAAAAAAAAAAAAAAAGGCATGCTAATTTTGTTCAAAAGGTATATTATAGGAATCTAAAAGTTCAAATATTTTTGATGAATACATGTACTTTAGATGTAATTAGCGAGGATGTCAAAGGCTAAATTTTCACAAATTGATCTACATTTGTTCAGATAATTCAGTTGTAGTAATGAGAAAAACAAAACTGTCAATGATATTAATTGTGATTCCTTAATAGCTTCCAGAAAATATGTTTAGAATAGTTTTGGTGAGTTCATTTATTGCAATTTTATTGAACAAAACCTGATATGTTAACTAAATTATTGCCAGGGATGTTGGAGCCGTAATACGGTAAGTTCCCTTAGTATTCGTGACCGGAAGTGAATATCGCAGTCGTGAAAAACTGACCACTTCCGAATAGTTTGTGCAGGTCAGTTCAGAAAAACGGACGTTTTCGTAAATTAGAGTCCCCATATTAAATGCCCATACCGTTCGGCAATGAAAGGTCACAATACGTCGACTGTGGTGTTTCTTTAATTTTGCGATATTTACCCCAGACAGCACTCTTAAATGAGATATAAGATCGACAACCATGAGACATTCACTATACTTTGTGTGTAGAATGAAGCCTAATATACTTCGGCGAAGTTCTACGAACACTGTGGTCGAGGGGAAACCCCGAAGCAAAACCCAAGAAATATTTGTTGTGCGTTTAGATTTGTGAGGCATAATTCACAATTGATCAAAGGATAAATAAAGCATTCTTTCTGCTCTTTAACCATTAAATTGGGTTCAAATAATTGACTGCAATGATCGGCTGACAATGAAGAGATTAGTTTCCTCGGACGCCCGGCCAATTTAAAATCACAAATTCGCGTATATCCTTGTAGTACATACGGGACAACTTCACAAGGGCATATTCTGTCACTTAGACATTCTGATATTTTCTTTATTTTCTCTTCAGGACATGCTTGAACTCTTGCAGATTTTTTTTCACGGCCGAGAAGACTAGGCACAACTATCCCAGTGACGCCAATGATGTTTACGTGAAAATATATAACGATCTAATGAAGAAACACAGATTACGTCATTTTCAGATTGAGAATCAAACCTAATAATTTCTTGATTGCTCTTCATAGGGAAATATTGTGGAAGGGCTTTTCAAACTGTTTGTCAATGAAACGAACAGCAAATTAAGCAAGCGCCCGACACTATCTGAAGACCCATATCAGGGCCAACTCGACTGAGACCCATATCAGGGCCAACTCGTCTGAGACGATATACTATCTTCCCAGCTGGAACGAGCTCATCCCGCCATGTATAGCGGCTAAACGAAAGACATGAATTGCTTGCCCATTCTAACAATTCACTGTATCCCTTCTGTCCTTTATTAGCAAATGTATGAAAATACTTTCATAGAATTAGGTGGGGTCATGGGGACATGGAAGAATGAAAGTTTCAATATGCCACGTGTTGGTTGTACATTTTCCCGCCATACGGAGTTGCAATAACATCACGTGATCAATACTTGGATAGCATGGCACGTGGGCCAAACTTTCGCTTGTACACTGTTCCCGCTTCATAATATATTCAGCCAACACAACCTCAATATATTATGCCTTCGTAACAGTGAGATCACGACTCTCATGAAGAAAAAAAAAAAAATGGTTCAATCTGTTTCAGATGTAAATGTATTCTGGAATATTTCTGACGAAAGACAGCTCGATAGATGATGATGACGAAACAGCCAAATGTACAACCGTGTATTTATCTAATATTACCTCATGGGTTCAGCAAAATTATTTCACATTTCAGACAGTATAATTTAGAGAATAAGTAGACAGAAAACCTATTAGTTTATTCCATCTTTTTATTTTTTTAACTTTTAATCTCAACCCACTATTCCGACCTCCGCTTCAGTTGCAAATTACCGCCTATGATCTCGGCTATCTTACGTAAACGTCTCTTCCGACATTCAACTTTTGTGTCAATAATCAAGTCAGAAGTACCGTAATATCTTCACTAATAGTGTAAAAAAACTCACTCAAAAAGTCAAATTTTCAAGGACTTTCAAGGCCTTTAATTTTCAATATAAAAATTATGAACTTTTACAAACTTTTATAGACCCATGCGAACCATGAAACCATGACACCGTGCACAATGACGCCGTTCCACCCTTTTTACGGCTATGAAGATTCCGATGCAGCCATATGTCACGGTTAATCCTGCACGTCAGCTTTCCTTTCATGATAATTCTCTGAATAATATCCTCGTTTCTATTTTATCCAGAGAATAAGTCTGTACTATTGCTTGCTCCTGAAAAGTTGAATACAAGAGCGCAAACTTCTTTCGGTATATGCATCACCGCGAATTCCACGGCCGTAAAATATTCTGAATCGCCGCGTTCGTTGGAAATGACACGTTTCTAAATTATTTTTTGTCTGAACAGTACAAAATATGTTTTCTGTATCATAGCTGGGAATCTCAACATTCGTGTCTAAGGAAAAAAAAATCCGAAGTCGGACCCAAACGGGCGCGTTTCTGGTTTTAGGGTGAGGCGCACATGGCATACAGTCGCCAAAATTAATGCAACTTGGAGTTGGCAGTGGTTGGGGTTGATCGTAAATCTCTACCCCGCAACTAAGAAAATCCGTGGTTCAAATGTCCGGTCAAACTTCAGCATTATAATTTTTGAAGACCGAATGAAACGTAACTTCCAGTTCTTCATTATGATATTTTCAGTATAATATCGAATGTATGCTCTCTTCAATCGGCAATATTTAATATCGCACGTCCCCGTAAACCGGCAATATTCCCAATTTAATAACCATGAGAAATCGCGGTTTAAACATTCGATACATTTCGTTTGAGACATAATGAAAATCAACTTAGTTGTTACAATTGGTTATGTCCAAAATGCTCAAAAAGTTTGCAAGGTGTATGAAATACTAATTCTAAGGAAACTCGTTGATCTGGAAGTTTTTCCATCGCACAACTACATAATATTATCAATCTCGCGACCACGATAAATGGGGGATTTTCGAATAGTTAGGACCGTGGTTTTTTGCGAATGGGCTGTTTTCGATTACTTAGGGCACAGTGTCACGTGACTTGGCGAAAAATGCCCGTTTTCGAATTTACTTAGAGTCGCGAATACTTAGGGAACTTACCGTAATACTTCCTCAGGAACATGAGAAATAGTGTACTGGTAATGATTTGCCAAGTTGCATTTTTGTATGGTCAGGGCCTAATCCAGAATTAAATGGTAGGGATTGGTAAGTGCCAGGTAGGGGGTGCAAAATGGTGCTCCCTCGCATTTGAACTAATCCACTTGCTGTCAGAAAGGTCTCCGCTTACCCCAAAGGTTTCTGCCAAAGACCACTCCCCTGTATTATGGTGCTACAATGTCAGTCCAGACCGCAGCAACATCAAAAGACACCCCACAGCGAGGTGTCTTATCCGGCTGAGCCAACCAAAAATTCTCTACCATTAATATCCCTTTCAAAGCACTATGCAGAGTTCTCAGGATTGGTTGGCTCTCGAGTTACTGCAAGCCTGTTAGATCCTACAAGCGACATATATCCAAATGAATAGCAGATAGGATTTAATTTTAATTAGATTGAACAATCTACAACCTCGCATGTATCTCCCATGGATAGGTGCCTCTTCCAAGTTCAGTTGTGTGTGTGTGTTAAATGTGTGTCAAATAATAACATATTTGTGAATTGTTCAATCAGTTTTATTTGAGTAAAGAAGATGTGGAAAGGTTTGAGAGAGCAGAAAATGAGGAGTTACAAAGGGAAATCCTTGCCCACATCGCCAGAAATCTACCAGTACAGACGAGAACAGCCTCTGGGGGTAAGCTATTGAAATGTCTTTGTCAGCATTTACCCTCAATGTCACAATTCTGCACCCATCTACACCCAACTATGTCATGTATTTTATAGCTGACCCCGACTTATGATAATACAAGTGGTCTATTTGTGATGAGCTGTTGATGAATGTGGTAGAGAGATAAACAGTATACATTTATGGCTGTCACCGTGGTCACAGGCTTGTCCATTCGCCCATTCACAATGCTGAATAAAATAACATCAATCACTGAGTTTTTGTCTTTGTTTGTCATCACTTTTGCAATCTGTGTGGATATAATTTGGATTTTCCAGTTAGATTACCCTTTAATTTGTCCGGGGAAGATAATATTAGTTTGCACTAATTGCATCATCATTTAATTGTCTTCAATTATGGACTTGTTTCTCCTGACAGCTGTGAGATACTGTGAAAAATGTAAAGCAATCAAGCCAGACAGATGTCACCATTGTTCAATGTGCAGTTCGTAAGTAGCTTTATGCCTATATTTGTATTTCTAAGTCCCAAAATTATTACTTTATGATTGCCCTGATATAATATGGTAGCTAAGTTACATCATGCTAACATGCTAACCAGCCTGGGATTTAGCCCGTCTTATCTTCTGGGCATGTCGCATCCCAGGTGTAAGCTTACTGATCCCCACTCGCTACCTCCTAAGCTAAGACTTCCCCCACCCACAACCCATTATATTCTTGGGTCTTTTCCGGAGAAAGGTCAAAAGGTCAAAGCCATGGTCACTTAAACTATACATCTCGTAAGAAGGAAAATTATTCTCTTACTGCTGTAATCACATTGTAGGAATTCAGATTGTGTTCAGATTTCTGTTAACCTGCAAACTCGTAGCAAGTCAAGCAGTGACTTGAAGCCCATTGTTTTTGGTGCCTGTCTATCTGTCCATCAGTCTGGCCCTGTGGGGCTTTCGGGGATTGACCTGGGATGTCATTGTGCACACCGCAGGTCATAGTAAGAATAGGCCTCAGCTCCTCGGACAGCTTGCCGTAAGAGACGACTGAGGCACCCGTGGGGTTCCTGGGTGTGAAAAGGAATAGGACCCCACCCATGTGGTTCCCGGGTGTGAAAAAGAATAGGACCCAACGTCGTGATATGACTGAAGTATAGTTGAAAGCGACGTTAAATCGTATTCACTCACTCACTCCATCAGTCTGTCTGATGTCTGAGAGATGTCTCCAGTTATGTGATGTGGATTGTCATCGAACGTCGAGTGCACCCATGTTGTTTAACCATGGAGAATTTAAGGAAGCTTCTAATAATTTTGAGGTCTCTTGGCCTTAGGTCGAGGGTCACAGAGACTCAATCAAGATAATTATTTATGGTTACCAAATGTCTGTATTGTTCATTATAATATCCTTCCGTGTGATTGCTTTTCCATCACAGCATAATTGGTCCGGTTGTACAGGCATATATGTATGTTGACGCTCATCTCCTCCCAACGTCAGAGTTTGTAACCTCCAAACCATCGGTAAACAACCTCTGACCGCAACCCTATACAAATGTCTGGCGCGCAGCCGCATTGCGTCTTTTCCGCTAAGCCAGTGAGAGAGCGTGTTATATTTCCGGCTGATCACTGCGTGGAGACGGGCGGTCATATTGTAAACATTTGACAGGCGAGCATTCTGATTCACACTGAGAGCTATTGTAAGCATTAATTGATAATGATGACCCTGGAAAATGGAACCAGCATGTGGTATATTTGACCAGGTAATAAACAAGCGTGCAGCTTTCAGAAAATTATTGCCCCTCAGCCCATAGGGCTGTGGGGTCTTGTCGTTGCCATGCACGTACGTCCGTCCGTCTTGGCGTCCGTCCGTCAACATGTTCTTGTCTGCTGAATATCTGCAGATCTATGAAGTCGGGCCTGACCAAACTTTGGTGAGAGCTTCCTGAATGTTGACTGATGAAATGATTAGAGTTTCAGATGGCTATGATGATTTCATGATTTTTAATTATTTTTTTTATTATTTATTGATGGTTTAGCTTTTGCACAGTTATCTATGCCCATCAACATGCTCTTGTACGCTGAATATCTGCAGATCTATCAAGTCGGGCCTGACCAAACTTTGGTGAGAGCTTCCTGAATGTGGACTGATGAAATGATTAGATTTTCAGATGGCTGTGATGATTTCACGATTTTTAATTATTATGTGATGGCCTAGCTTTTGCACTGTTATCTATGCCCATCGGGAACCCTTGGTTGCATGTTTCATTGTGACTTTTGAAGGTTCCATGATACAAGAAAATTTAAGATTATCATGGAACCCCCGCAATTCCCATATATTCTGGGAGCTTACATGATGCTACACTTGTTCAACTTATGCACTACCCTCGGGAGGATTTCCCCACCCCTGGGGCACTAAATGTTAAAGTTTAGGATTTTTTCCTATCCACAGCATCTCGGCCTCATGTGATCTGTATGAGATGCAGTGTACATCGCTTTTTCACACACACATGCTGAATCACCTAATATTTATCCCTTTATAGTAATAACTAACAGGTTGGTGACTTTATTTTATTTCAGAAGTACAAGAGGAAATAACCGGCATGGGGTTCCCGCAGTATCGAACCCCTGTTAAATCATTCTATTCTACATCATATGATTTCACCTAAAACTTTTGCATGAACCATATTTGTGTCCACACATGTAACTGGTACAACATAATGCTTCAATTTTTGTCACCAAACCTTGGAAATTATTTAATACGAGGGATTAGGGAGAGCCCATTTTTAGTCTGACTCTGGGCAATTTTGAACCAGTTTACATACCCCCCTAATAATGATAATGGTGGGCCTGTGTCAATCAGTGTGTTTCTATGTCATTAACTTATCACACTTGTGCTCTGCATAAATTGCCACTGATAAAGCTACACTTTCTTGCATGCTGTAATCCCAGCACACCACTCACATGAAAACGAAGTCTATTATAAACGGTACAGAAATCACACAAACTATATCCACAGGGCTGTATCCAGGTATTTTGCAGGCTTTTCGTAATTCATTATTGATGGTCCAATTTTTTGTTAGTGAATTTCGGCGCGAAGAGCCTGTGATCAATCACAAAACAGAGGTTTATCAACATGAAATTCAATACCCAGCTATGCAATTGGATCGATATTAAGGCTCCCAGAAGCTTTTTCAAGGAGTATTTCCTTCAGAAATCCTTTCAAATTGAACAACACTTTTGTTTTTTGTTTCATTTGAGTTTTGGGCGCCCATATGCTTTCCGGAACTAAATTGACTCTAGATGCAGCCCTGATCCTACTTGACTGAAAAAAACAGACTGAGGGGCCCACGCACCTTTTAGGTGCTTGCCTGCAATTCATGTATTATCATTATGGCCATTTGTATAGAATGATATCGCTGTTCATGTCGCCGGTCTTTCGAACTCGGTGAGGGACGGTAACACAACACAGATCCAGGTCAACACAAAATATAATATTGAAAAATTAGTCAGCCAAAATTCCTCATCGGAACTTCATCGAGGTATATTTTATTGTGTATTTATGTGCAACAAGTAAGTTCTGAAAACAATCAGTGAAGGAGGTGAACAAGAAATATGCATCAAAACACATCATTGGCCTAATTTCTTCATAGTACTAAATATTAAATAATAAGATATCTGCAGTTAAATGTGTTTCCCTGGTTATAACCATAAATAAATCATGAGCATTTACCTCTCGCTAAACATATAAAGATTTTGTCTGAAAATAACGGATTTCAGTTTAGCAACTGTGAAACTGTGATTTAATTTAATAATTGATTCAGTTTTTTTTCGAACGCCAATTTTTTATCGAGCTATATTATTTAAATTTGCTCAAACTTAGTTTTGTTTATCAAATAAATTGGCTTTAAATTAAAAAATGACAATAACAATTATCACAATTTTCAGTATTATATTTAAAATTTATATTATAATTTATTATTATTGTTTTATTATTCTAATTTATCTGTTCATATACTTACCATCGAATCACCGCACAAGCCTCATCGGCGACAATAGCCACCGTGGTTTTCTCATGTTTAATTAGCAAATCACAGTTCTCTTCCTGGTCTAACAGTTACTCAGGGCTTGAGAAT
Source organism: Hanleya hanleyi (assembly GCA_036873755.1). NCBI lineage: Eukaryota > Metazoa > Mollusca > Polyplacophora > Lepidopleurida > Hanleyidae > Hanleya > Hanleya hanleyi. Next base: position 135,689 of record JAVTVY010048055.1, read on the forward strand.
ACAAATAAATAATGTCCCCCCTGTAGTGTTTCTCTGTCACAATCACCAGGTCCAAGATATGGCAGTATATCTCAGGGCTCGGAGTACATTTACTTGCTCGTTCATGATGGAAGTTAGCGAACAGATCACAAATACCAGTCCGGTTTTTGAAACAGGACACCCCTTGTAACATAAAGATTTGCCGCAACTCGTTCTCGCCGATATACAATGCCTATGTTGTTTGTCTCGCCGAAGTTACGCTGACTTTTCGGAAATCTTCAGCCTCATTCGGTAATCTCAGCAAGTTTGCTTCATTTAGTAATGGAGGCTGTTGACTGGGTGAGAGCCATGTTCAGAAAAGCTGCGTGCCGCAATTAGCCCCAGTTTGCAATCAGAGGGTATATATGACAATAGGGATATACAGTCTGATGCCATGAGAATGATCAGCTCTTGCTGTTTGATGTTTTCATACCTAGAAAATGATCTTTTCTCTTTTTCAGGTGTGTATTGAAAATGGACCACCATTGTCCATGGTAATTTCTTAATTTAGTTTTTGTCTATTGACATTTCTCTTTTCACATGCAACAATGTTTTTCTCAAATCTTCACCACTTACTGTGTAAGCCATTGTAATTCAATATTCAATTTATATTCATTATTAAGACACAAGAATTTTTGTTTGTTAATTCGTAAAACACCCGAACTAAGTTAATATCGATCTACAAAGCCACTAACCATGCAAAATTGATTAAGTCACTTTTGTTCATACTCTGGGATTTAGAACTCCAGGTCCTCAGGGTGATTAATTCTATGTACATGTACATACAAGGAAAAACTCATCATTTAAAAACTCTTTTTTTTTGTGTTTTCAGGGTGAACAACTGTGTAGGCTTCACAAACTACAAATACTTTGTACAATTTCTAGGATATGCTCTTCTATACTGCTTTTATGTTGCTGCTACGTCTTTGCAGTTCTTTATACTATTCTGGACGGTAAGTCGAAATTATCTACTTAGACTCCTTGGGGACCATTCAAAGTTAATGTTGAATGTATGTAGCGGGCAGTCAAACGTTGACTGAATTTGCTTTACTTAATTTATGATTGTCTCCTTCACATCTCCCGTGTCTCCTTGATCACATCTCCCGTGTCTCCTTGATCACATCTCCCGTGTCTCCTTGATCACATCTCCCGTCTGAGAATATTTTTCAGCTATGGTAATTCCTCTAATAATTCAATCCCACCATCAAAATTCAATCACGCCCAATTTTGGGAACAAACTTTAATTGGTGGTTCTAAAAGACGACACTCCCACGGACTGCCTGTTTTACTTTATAAGGCATCAATGACTTTTCTGCCAGTGAGCATGGATATATTATGATGTCTCCATATGTAATTGAGGCTGGGTACATGAAACAACAGTACTGGGAGTTTTATATGAAAAGAATTACAAAGTTATTTCAAGCATGATATATTATCGATATGACAGAGAAATGGTAGTCATTTTGACAAGCCCAAATTAGATTAATTGCCATGCCATATGCCATATTTGCTAAATGTTAACTGCCAATATTTTGACGGTCTTGATAAGGTCTAATCATTCAGTCATTTCAATTTGGTTAATACAAAATTGAGACTGATGGACATTGCTTCACCAACATCTTGTGGAGAAACCCTATTGTTAACTGTTTGAACAATCCAAGCTGAATATGGGCTGAATAGTTATTGGAATTGGCTTCTAATTTTTGTTTTCAAGGGATCAAATTATAAGAGCACTTCCCCTAACAGCATGAACAGCATGTTGCTTGAACTGAAGTAGGTTGTTTGATGCTGAGAAAATATTAAAATTGATTTACAGTATAATCGGTTTTGAGCAATTAGGGTAGCAACTTACATAAGTTATAAAAATTATAACCTAGCCAAGGTATCAACTACATATAGCAATAACTCTGAGAAGTTATAAATTATTGTTCCCATTTGACCAGACAATGTTTTTGGAAGGAAATGTCACTTTGACCAGAGGGAAGATAACATTATTGTCTGGTGCAAACATGGCAAGGTTACCATTAGAAGATTGGATTTAGCCAGAAGTGTTAGCACAACTTTCCACCAGCAGAGTACATACCTGATCAACTTGATAAGGTTAAAATATGTCCATTGCGAAAATGAGATTGGCTTTGAGTGATAGCCCCTAAATTGACTGGGCTTTCCAGAAAATCTACAGATCTTTCAAAGGAAAAATCTAGAATGCAAGGAAAGGTGATACGTAGTACTTTTTTTGTTAAGGACAGTAACTAAACACCGTGGTAAATGGGGTTGTGTTAGATTTAACACAGGTCATCCCATTCTTTGACTTCATTGAATGTTTTGAAAGTTTTGGCATGGTGATCTGTTCGGTCCTTGCTACCATTTTTAAGTTCATGTTTGTTTGTTTGTTTACAGGGAAGTGACCAGAAGGGCCTGGGGCGTTTCCATATATTGTTCCTGTTTTTTGTCTCTATCATGTTTGGGCTGAGCCTGATCTCCCTGTTCAGTTACCACCTGTACCTTGTCACACACAACAGAACAACACTGGGTAAGATTCTCTCTTCTCTCATCTTACTGTATTAATCATGATCTATGTAAGAGTTTCTCTGGATACTACATCATTCGGATTCGTTTATTGACGCAAAAAGCAGGTATCATCTGCATTGTCCATTTGTCTGTCTGTCTGTCCATCTTGCTTGTTAACACTATACCTTGAAGGATTGTCAGGATTTCCAAATTCATATGACGTGTAACTGTTGATAGGTGTGAACCCTAATTAAAGATGACTGACCTTGACCTATTTTATCAAGGTCAAGTTATAGTATTGGTGATATCTTTCGAAGGATTAGATCTAGGTTCTCCAATTTCATACTACATATCCAACTGATGATTGACTAAATCCATTCCAATTTAACTGACCTTGACCTATTTTATCAAGATAAAATACTAGTTATTGTAATATCTCTGCAGATCATGGCTAGACTCTCCAAATTCACACCACAGATTACATATGCATCTGGTGATTTTGATGATCTTGGAGATATATGACCTGTCCTGTCTAAGATACTGCATACATAAATATGTCTGGAATATGGTACATATGATGAAGTAAAACCTTGTTTCGTAATTATTGCAGAAAAGAACAAATCTGTCATAGCACAATAATCCTGTAAAATGCTTTTGACTAGATCATTACCTTTTGATGTCAAATCATGTATGAATCTTGTCCTTCTATCCCTCCTTCAATAGAATCATTCAGAGCACCTATATTCCGATCTGGCCCAGATAAGGATGGATTTGGGCTGGGCAAAAAGGGCAACTTTATAGAAGTGTTTGGAGACACTAAAAAGGGCTGGTTTCTGCCCGTTTTCTCAAGGTGAGTTAATTTTGCCTTTTTTGCATGTTTTCTTTAGCTGTCTGCATGCCATCTGCAGTAGTTTTCTGTGGTAATTTATTCCCTGTGACAATTGTAGCCTGTTGCTTTTGTGTTATGTGTTTTAGATATTGGATTGACAAGCTTTCATTACTATGACTGTTTAAGATTCATGTTTTCTTGGAATGAGCTGAATAAGAGAGCTTCTCCAATTGTCTTACTTGAGGACATGATTGATGCAGCAGTTTATCTGATTATTCAGGGTGGTCGTTACTGTGCCAGTCTTATTTCTTCATTGTGATTGCTGATAGTTTCCGAACCTGTGTGAATTTCTGGTGTCATCAAATGTTGTTTGTCTTGACCCCCATTGTCTTCCCAGCATGCATTGCTTCTGACTCATTTCCTCCTACCATTCCGTATTCTAAAATAATACAGGGCATCCCTAACTGAATTTGTGCCCCCTCCCATGTCCATGTACCCCTGAATGAAATGGTAACTATCAAGCATCATGTAATATGGGATGACCCCTATTAAAGTCAGAAATAGTTGGCAACTTAATATATATGGTAAGATAAATTGACTCTATTCCTGAAATTTGCTATTTTATGAGTATTCATCATTGGTACTAAAGGTAAAATTCCTTACAGATTCATTTCCAGAGAATTAGTTTGAAGCTGGGTGGTGGTTGGTGGAAGCAGTAAGCAATGGGATTTCCATTACCAATCCGGTGGACCTCAAATCAATAGTATGGTTAATACATTAACCATAGTCTAATTTTCCCTCACAGGTAGCTGGTTTTGCTTTTAATTCATGTTTAAATGAGCTCAATCGGTGATCCAAATATATTTTGTGGAATTTAGATCAGCTAGCCACTCAATCACACAGCGATGCACACACTTCGCCATGAGCTGTTCAGACAATGTACTGGACATAACCACCCCCGCTATTAATGAAAACAGCAACATTGAAACAAGCAGACCAGTAATTCTGATTACCAATTGGGTCATTTTTCACTTCGGTGGAATTTATTCCATGTTATCAGAAGAAAGAAAGACTCAACTGTTCTTTGAAAAACATGGTAGGAACAGTGCTGCAAGTTTGTATATGAATTGATCACCTCGGTCCAGGCTGCTTGCATGTATTGGTCCTTTTGTTCCCTGCTCATGAATGAGCCTGCTGAGAAATTCTCACTTTATCAATAGGGTACATGCATCTGAACAGCAGAAGTTGAATTTTACTCTTTGAACATCACAGCCTTGGGTATTGTTGCCTTCGTGTACATCTGTATGTCCGTCCATGTCCGGTTTCTCATTACCATAATTTCTCGACGGGGCTCGAAATGAGTAAAATTATTTTCACACACATTCAGCTGAAGTGTGCATCCTTCTTTACAAGACATATTAGTATTCTATAAATTCTAGCGGGTGGTTGGTGGGTGCAGGTGGACGCGGGTTCCTGTTGCTTCAATGCATTTTGCTGAGAAACAAGAAGGAACTTGATAATGTGATGTCTAGCACTGTAATATCACTTGTCTTTCTTGCACCATATAAAATGGCAGCATTATATCTGCTCTGTTACAAGTAGATACCCCTGCCCCTCCTCCCTGCCTTCCCTGTCATGATATAGCTGAAAAAAAAGTTGAAAGCGATGTTAAACCCTATTCACTCACTCACTATTGCACTATGTAAGCTTCCTGTCTCTGTCCTGTGGGCTGTCCTCGTTGTTTTATAGGGTGGATAGAGGGTGTCTGGTTTCATGCTGCTTCAAAGATTTCTTCTCTGAAGCAGACAGGAATGCAACTTGGCTGGTTTGTGCTTAGTTGGTTCTTAGCGATATGACTAAAATAATGTTGAAAGTGATGTTAAATCCTATTCACTCACTCACCCCTATAACTTCTACATGCACATTAGTAAATTTGCATGCATTTGTGCATGAATGCACCCCTTATTTCAAAACAAAGTCGAGAAAAAATATGCCGAGTACATCACATATACATATGGTCACAGAGCAGAAGACTTGAGATTGACCCATATTTTCCAGGTCACCTTGAAACTTAACAGTTTCAATTTTGAAATTGGATTGATCTTTTGCAAACAATACACCCGTATCTGTTTTGTCATGACCACATGCACCATATCACAAGAATGAGTATGCAGGAGCACTGGCATGTGGTTACGGAAGAGTGGAATCCAATCAAGAATTAGTTAGCTTGACCTATATTTCCTGGTTTACTAGATATACACTCAACTCAGTACCGATTGCTTGTTGCCATCTAAATACCACCATTGAAGGCTGAGAGGTTCTTGGTGCTCTGCACTGTTTGTGTTAGATATCATTTTCCTTGTGAACGAAAGCAGCATGCTAATGTTTGTTGTGCAAGTTTGGAGATTGTAGATTTTTTTTACAGATTGTTTTTTTCACAGATTTTGTTGTTGTTGATATTTGTTCAAACTGAAACCTGTCATAGTGATCCAGATAGAAAACCTTCTGCATGCTGTAGTCTTATTAAAAACATTAACTCTCCTGCATGAAGATGTCCACTATATCTTGGAACAAACCAAGTATTTAGTCTAGAAAGATGATGTACAGTTGAAAATGGGAATGCTTTGAACACCACTTTTTACCTGGTCACTTCTTTAGTACTGTTTCATGCACACTTGTTGACCGTGTCACCCCAGTACATGTTGTTCAGTCCAAAGCACATCCAGGTTTCACACCCACCTTCACTGACAAGACTATCTTGCAGTGATGGTTAGACTTTAGTATAAGGGTATATCATATCGAAGCATGGTCAGTGCAGCATTTTGTGTAATACCCTCAGTTGAAGTGTAGGGTAATCTAGATCACTTCAAACATTTATTACTCATGTTACTGAGAATCCCTCCGATACATGTACATCCAACACCTACATCAGCGATCAGGATTCACTACCACTATTATCATTTCTCTGCCAATTTAACGCATGTAATCTTGGTAATGGCTTTTATAAACGTACATATTCAAAATTTGCAGTTTTGGAGATGGGGTGTCCTTCCCAACGAGAACGGCCCCGGTGAACTCATATCAGACTATGGGCAGCACAACACCCAATCCATCAAACCCACCACCACCACCACCAAGCAACTCTACAGATCAGCCCAAACCCAGGTTAGACCAAGTCAATACTTAAGTCTCTCTGGTGTGTCTGGATTATCTCCCTTGTTTGGTTTGAGCCATGCCCCCACTGATTATAAGATGTACATGTTTGTTTGTTCTTCATGTTATGTGTGTTTGTGTATCGTCATTCCTGTCATCTTTTCTGTGTTATTTTCTTCAATTTTGTCTTGACAAGTCAGCCAGTACTCCCTGTAACATATTGTTATTGAATGCATTGTTCATCCACAGCATGACCTTGACAACAATTTTCATGATGTTGATCCTGTGGAGAAATTGTTGAATTTGACTACTCAAGACAGTATTCTCACAGTATGCTAAATTATCATCTTGGAGAAAACTAAACAGTCGCAAACATAAATCTTCTGGAGGTGAAAATAAAACGCAGAAGGAAGAATATTTTCTAGAGTATTATTTTAGGGCTGTCCATTCATCTACTTAAAAGCTAAAACTGAATCCCTCTAAAATCAATTTCAAAACAAAAATATCTGCTTGGCTTGGGAGTTTGTGAACTAAAACACAACTTTGATGAAAGGTAATTCTTAAATGTGGAAAACTTTTTGAAGTAAACATTTCTTGGGACTGTTCTGCCATTTTCATTCTGATTCTCTCTGTCTGATCCATTTGTCATTCATTTCATCAAATAAACAAACTGTTCCTAAACATGCGAAGATAATGCATTTGGAAATTTTTTGCTGTAAAGCTGTTCATTCAAAGGATCTAGGAATATGGCCTAAAGGAACAGAGAAATAGTAAATCAACAAATGTTATGATCACAACTGTTTAAGATTTCAAGGAAGTTGACATAGCATATGAGTATTCATATTTACATGTACATACATAGTACTTGTATTGTTAAAACATGATTTATCTTTTGATGGGTTTTCTGATCACTTCTCTGCTTGGTGCTTGGCTCTGGTAGTTAAGTAAACACAACCAAAGAAATTATCCCAGAGTGATTGTGGCACATCAGTGAATGGTTATCAATTATCCCAGAGTGATTGTGGCACATCAGTGAATGGTTATCAATTATCCCAGAGTGATTGTTGCACATCAGTGAATGGTTATCAATTATCCCAGAGTAATTGTGGCACATCAGTGAATGGTTATCAATTATTCCAGAGTGATTGTGCACATCAGTGAATGGTTATCAATTATCCCAGAGTGATTGTGGCACATCAGTGAATGGTTATCAATTATTCCAGAGTGATTGTGCACATCAGTGAATGGTTATCAATTATCCCAGAGTGATTGTGGCACATCAGTGAATGATTATCAATTATCCCAGAGTGATTGCGGCACATCAGTGAATGGTTATCAATTATCCCAGAGTGATTGTGGCACATCAGTGAATGGTTATCAATTATTCCAGAGTGATTGTGCACATCAGTGAATGGTTATCAATTATCCCAGAGTGAATGTGGCACATCAGTGAATGGTTATCGATTATCCCAGTGATTGTGGCACATCAGTGAATGGTTATCAATTATTCCAGAGTGATTGTGCACATCAGTGAATGGTTATCAATTATCCCAGAGTGATTGTGGCACATCAGTGAATGGTTATCGATTATCCCAGAGTGATTGTGGCACATCAGTGAAAGGTTGTTATCAGTCTCCCTGTATTGAATTAGGCTGTAAGAAAATTCTTCACATTTTTAAACATTGCCAAAACAGGATATTACTCTTTTATGTATGTATGTAGTGACTGCTTAGTTGCTTTTGATCACTAAACTTACTGCAGCGGTATATAGTCGCTATAATGATTACTGGTGAACAATAACCAATTGGTGTTTGGATATATTATACTTTAAGCCCTTTAAGCACATCGGCTATAGTTGATGGTGCCCAGTGGAATGCGCAGTAGTATTTTTCTCCTCGTGGCTTAATTATTTAGTTTACTGTCAAATTTCATCAGCTTTGCTATTTTAACATGTTGATCCACCCCTATTCCTCCACTTGTCCTTTTTGTATTATTTATGTATATCGGGTCAAATTTTCAATATCCAATACTTCTTCTGCAGCTTGAGCTTTTTTTGCTTTTTTTTTTTGCATTGTTTTCTTACAGATTTGGAAATCTGGTATAAAATTTCTGTTCAAGCTAGAGGGGGAAATAGACCTGTACGGTATAAACCTAAGATTACCAAACAATACTTTGGCAGCCAGTCGTACACTAACCTTTGCTTCTATAGATCTGAGCAAGCTCTGTAGCCTTGTAATGTAAACATTCCAGCCGTCAGTTTTGGGTTGTCATTTCTCAGTGACCGACTGTTATATATGTTGTTCTGATCTAGAGAGCAACTACCGGTATAGCTACCACTAGCTTCTCTTGTCAATATCCATAGCCAATCTGAGTCCAACTTGTTCCATCAACTAACATTCACAACCTGAACAGTAGCACCTACATGTAGCATGAAAGAAGGTGTTGAGTATTAGAGATGAGAATCAGCAGTTTACTCATATAGCATGCATTCCAGAGATGGAAATAAGGGTCGGTGTTCAGCAATAATTGATCAAATTTGGACACAAAAAAAACAATCAAAATGCCATAGCAGTAGCATGGACAAAGTAATTTGCTTATCAAATTCAACTCATCTAATAATAATCAATGATCAAATTATTTTCCCTTATTTCCAACCATGCATTCATGTATTTGATCATATTTCTGAGCCATCATTTCTAATGATGGTGTCTGTTTGACCTGTATGTTTTCAGTATGGGGGATGGTGTGACATACCCTACACGGACCGTGGACCTGGACTCCGATCATCTGCTATCGGACAGACAGAGATGGATGGAGGAGGGAGAAGCTGACCATGCCCTGGGTATGTAATTGGTTCGTACAAATTTTTTCTTCCCCTCAAGACATTTTCCAAGTCTATTGCTTCAATAGTTTGGTCAAGGTGTAGGTTCAGAAGGCAAAGTTTAAGCATTCGAATGGTTCAGCGCAATTATAAATATTCTAATTTTTGTGTTCACAAGTTCCTTCTTAACCCCTTCAGCTGTAACTGGTTTTGTGATATTGTCATTCATAAATTGTCACCAATTGATAGTATCAGAATGATTTGCCCTATAGTTACATCAGAGACCAAGAGGTAACATCCAGGACTTTACATGAAATGAAAACACTTCGATGGCCTAATTTTTGCTACTTTCCTGGTGTATTTCCGTTGAATTTTTTTTACCAACAATTAGTCTAAAACATGAAATCATAACACTTCATTTCACGATCATGTTATTTTTTATACAAATTTTGTTAATTTAAAAATCCTATAGGTTAGCAGAAAATAAGTTTTTGTGAACTGATTCTAACAAAAGAAAATTGCTGATGACAGAATTCTTAGATGCATAGTTTGGTGCAAGGATTTAAGGCAAAAAACGGGAGAAGAAAGTCTCAGAGTTCACACATATGTACTTATGTTTTTTACCCCTCGGCCAAATTTGGCCTAGGGGTATTGTCGTCATGTACGGCTGTCCGTACGTCCGTACGTCTGTCCGTCCGTTACCGCGATATCTACAGAACCGTTTCATGCATGGCAACCAAACTTGGTACATCTATTTATCTTCACGTAAATCAGAAGCCTATCGAAAATGAGTCATCTCGGACAATATTTTGCAGAGTTATGCCCCTTTTTACAAATAAAAATCCATTTATGATTTGTTATTGTGATAATTTCAGAACCGTTCCATATACAACATCCTAACGTGATACAGTTGTTTCTCTTGACCTGAACAAGGTGCCTATCAAAAATGAGTCGTGTCGGAAAGTATTTTGCAGAGTTATGCCCCTTGTCTAATAAAATCCGTTACCGCGATATCTACAGAACCGTTTCATGCATGGCAACCAAACTTGTTACATCTATTTATCTTCACGTAAATCAAAAGCCTATCGAAAATGAGTCATCTCGGACAATATTTTGCAGAGTTATGCCCCTTTTTACAAATAAAAATCCATTTATGATTTGTTGTTGTGATAATTTCAGAACCGTTCCATATACAACATTCTAACGTGATACAGTTGTTTCTCTTGACCTGAACTAGATGCCTATCGAAAATGAGTCATGTCAGAGAAAGTATTTTGCAGAGTTATGCCCCTTGTCTAACAAAATCCACTAATTCCTATGGTAAGTTTGCATATTATTTCTATTATCATGTTAGTATACTATCACATTTATTTATTGATTGGATGACTGATTTATTCATTTATTCTCTTAGACAATGCAAAGAATGCTTGCAAATCTGTTTTGAAATGACATACATGTGCCATTTAGTATACATGTACTGTATTTATCTAGCCATGTGTACTGTTGTTTTGGTGAGACATCGATACAGCTCTTTCAATTTATTCAGGAAACAAATTAATTTAAGGGGAGGAAAACTTTTTTTTTTTTCAAAGAAAGTACACTTACAATACCATGGGTAAATATTTCTTCCCACAAGCCAATCAATTGGTAGAGACACCCTTATTATAATAGCTGGGGTTCAGAGCCGAGGGGTTTGGATAGCGCAGCTTCATGTTATCATTTCATTATTGGAATTTCAAAATATTCCTTAAAAACATTGGTATGGGAAGGTATTAGTTAACCCTAGTATGCTAATGTTTATTATCAGCCAATATTAAGAGGTTTAAAAGGACATCTCGACCTTGACAAACTAATCAGAATACAATGTTTCTGATTTATGTCCCCCCCCCCCACCCCCGCCCACTGCACAGTTCATGTTCGGAATTGATCACTCAGTCCGAGGGGTTTTGAGTGTCTTACCCACCTGTTAAGAGTGGTGTTCAGCTTCAAGGTGTATGTACTTGTATGTCATGGATTTAATCTACACAAGTTGTCATTACATCTTGTCAGGTAGTTAGTTTCTGTCTCTCAGATAATCAGTGCTGAACCCTTTCTTGACTGCTTTTTATGTATACATGTAATAAACATTAAGCTGAGGTTGTGATTCTAACTTTTGAGTGTGCTTGACCGTGAGTCTGTCTGTCTGTCTGTCTGTCCGTAGGTAGCCCTATGCTAGCTGGGAGTGATTCGCGGACACTCTTGTTGTCTGATTGAGTAGCCACCACCCCTCCATTCTAACCAGTCTCCGTATTCAGGTTATGACATCAGAATCTTTACATATATCGTTTGGTATCTATCTTAAAGTATTCGTTATATTGTGGCATGTGACCTTAAATTTTGTTATTTATTGCCATGTTTGAATAATGTGAAGTTTTTTGGATTGTGTTTCGTCCACCTGTGCCTACAGGTGGCACCACAAGTGGGCCTGCCTTAAATTTTTTGTCTGGACAATAAAAGAACGACTCAACTGATTCTTTCCAAAAACAAAAAGCTGAGGAAAAAAACAGACGTGGACCTCTATGGTCTATTTCATTTATTACAGTTACAGTGGCATTTAACTTACCTATTCTTCTAAAATACAGTCTGGATGTATTTTCATGGTTCTCACAGTAATAAATCTGCCAAAGACAAACTATTGTTATTGAGGTTGTTATTCTAACAGTATGATGTAATGCAAGGGCAGATCACTGACTCACGAAATCAGTCTATTTATTCAAGAGTTTGCCCTCCAGGTCAGAGCCGATGAATCTTATCACCTCATTCTTGAACCAAGAATCGCTAGGTTCATTGGACATGACCCCTTATTGGTGCCCCATTGGCTTATTTGGTTGCCCTAAAACCTTCTTGACACTGTATCTTAAAGGCATATGGGGATTTTTGTTTAAGGAGATTTCCTTTTGTATTCAACTTGGCATGCTCAAGTGGGTGTCCTAAATTTCAGCATGTGTGATAGAGTTGTGCTGAATGCATGTTGAAGTGTTTAAATTGAGACTGACATAACTGTCATACATGTGTTGACAGAATTTTGCAAAGCTTTTTCATTTGTTTTGGTATTTATACTATTTATTTATTGTTTTGCTTGAAGAGCTTCTTCTCCTAACGTGTTCCTATTACATGCTTTAAAAGTTGTTAGCTAAAGCAATACATATATCATGACTGCATGTTACTGCTTATGGTCCATATAAACCAAGGTAACTTAGAAGTTAGAGGCTCTTTGTGTAGATTTGATATCCCAGTTCTGAAACTGACACCTGCATACCAATTTCTATATTGCAGCAAGTGAAGTGTATTCTGATAGCCATATGTCTCCCACCATTTTGATAGTCCGATACTTGCATAGTAACAATGTTTATACTGAAATAAAGAAGTCATGGGAGTATCCAAAGACGAGAGCAGTGGTGCTGTGTGCCAGCTATATTTGTTTGATGACAGTTATGGGCAACTGTAGTGAGAACTGTTACTGTCAATATTCAAGAATCTAGTCTTAAAATTTTATCATTATCTCTTATCTGTGAATATTGTCCAATGAGGAGAGAAATTTTCATTGTCATTTTTCTATTGCCTTTGACAGATCCTATTGGAAATGGATATGACAACAAAATAGCGATAAACATGGCATAAAAAATGACGTTCATTTCATGTTGGCATGTGACCTCCATGTGACACCCTATCCCTGGGACTGGCATCGCTTCATTCTCATCGGAAGGACATCCTGCTGATAATACGAGGATCTATTATTTCCATAATGAGGACAAACATGTGAAGTTCTATTTATGCCTGAATGGATTAGGATCGCTGGATTTAAAACTATTAATAAAACTTTTGTTTCCTGAATTGTGTGTATAGTTTGAGATCTCATATCCAGTTGGCCTGGGCATGTTGTTGGATCAGTATGATCCGAATTCAAGGTGTCTCAGTATATGTATGGTTGATGTTCATATATATATTACAAGGTGAGGATGATTGCTCTCCTCATCTATATCCTCATACTTCCAGACAAGATACAATGAACAATCATCCTGATGTTTCTCCCCAGTATGATACATGTACATATTCATCACCTTGTCAGGATAGTCCTGTCCAATGGAATAATCTAAAATTCAGACTTAGAACAACATTCACCGACATGAACCCATCAAATCTCAACAGAGATTTGCCTGGGCCTGTATTGGAGTTCAGTGGGTGGTAACCTCCTTTTCCCAGAGTTGTTTGATATGTCGATAGCCAATCTAGATGTTTCTTTTGACAACTAATGTTACATTCGCCGACATCAAGATGTTCATTTCTCATACAAAGATTGAAATTGTCAATTTCATAGTTATGTTAGTGTTACGATGAAATTGGGAATGGCAAGCTTATAAGGAATAAAGTCACAGCTGCTTCTGATTTTCCACAGGTGTGATTGGATGACATTAGGTCAGTTTTCAAATTTCAGTGCTGCTGCGTTTTCTTGTACTTTTGTACAAAAATTCTTACTGCACATACCATCTGGTACTTATTCCTCTCTGAATCACTCTTTCCTGAACCAATCATCCATTGATCTCTTTTCAAAACATATCGTAGATGAAGGCCGACTTTGCTGTACTTGTCATAGATTATATGACAGTCATTGTGAGCCTTTCTTCGATCATTTTCACACATTAGTCATCTTATCCTTTAGCACGGGCATATGTTATAGTTCAATTTGATCAATCAGTGCTCTTGTGCAGTGATGTTCAGCTTGACTGAGCTGTTAACTCTAAACATGCATTTAGATAGGCCAGATAGACAAATTTTGCTGTAAAAATCAAACCACATGTATTTGAAGTCCAAGATTTTAGTATGTGCTGCAAAATATAATTTGCTAACCATACTGTAATTTCAGAACTTGATCATTTGTATATCAATAGATAGCAGCAAAAAACCCAATCAGTCCCAATCACTTATGGGTTATTAGATCAACACCCAATCAGGTCATCAGTTACCTCGAAGTCCATGCTCACCTATGTAGATAAACTTTCTCCATGTGGTTTTCCAGGAAATTTAAATTAAATTCTTTTTCTTAATCATGTTCAGTTGACATGGAACTGTATATAATCATGTTCAGTTGACATGGAACTGTATACGATACTTTAGCAGATAATTTAAGCAAATACTTAAATACTGGTAAAATCACTGTCACAAGATCATTTATTGTTCTGGTTAGCCATGATCTAACCTTGCTGACAGAATCTGTACCTGTATGTAAGCTTATATTTTATGGAAGTAAACGTAAGTTATAGATACAGTGTAAGCTATGTTCAACAGTAAGGGTAAGAACAATATATTAACAACAACATTCTGCCTGAAAAGTTATCAAAATTATTGTTGAACATACGTTTTACCCTGAAACCCAAAACACCCGATAAACCTGAAAATACATGTCACAATGATTAGCATGGTCCCAATATTCCAGGATTCTTGATTTGCCCCAAGGGCATCGCTAGATGGGGTCATTGGGTGCTGGGCTTTTAAAGTAAGAACAGGAAATGACTCCCTGTGAAGAAATCCTAGCGTCATCCATCTGCCCTATCATGGTAGGTGGTGTGAATCTTTTAACCAATGAGAAGTATATCTTGTTTGGCTTTTCTGGTGTAAAATGTAGGAAGGTTGTCACAGAGAGATGGGGGGGGGGGGAGGGGGTGAGAGTTTGTCTGTGCTCATCTGGATTTGCACTCAAGCTGCCTGTGAAGGGGAATGATGTGATTGTTAACCCTCTAATAGAGCCTTTAATAATTCAGTGAAAGTGAAATTCCCACCATAATCAGGGCTGATCAGATTTCATTTGAACAAGAACTTCACAAAATGGTTCAAAATTGTGCAGATAATACATTGCTGTCCCCTGCCACATATTGGGAGGGGACTATGAAAATACTGT
Source organism: Hanleya hanleyi (assembly GCA_036873755.1). Classification (NCBI taxonomy): domain Eukaryota; kingdom Metazoa; phylum Mollusca; class Polyplacophora; order Lepidopleurida; family Hanleyidae; genus Hanleya; species Hanleya hanleyi. Next base: position 150,956 of record JAVTVY010048055.1, read on the forward strand.
ATATCCTGCCATTCATCCCAAATGTTGTGAATGCAATATCTCAACAATAACAAAGGGTGCTGGAGCCTTCATCTTTGGTACAATGCCCTGTTATGGGTCTTCTAGGTCAAGTTCACTGGCTGACTGACCTTGTCCTATTTTCAAAGGTCACAGTGCCGTCAAAGTGTGAATAAGTCCTACCAGTAGTTACCCTGTGAACACAGTATTGAAGGGACAACTTGACTTAGAACCTTGATCTTTCACACATTGTTGCCTTTATTTGTAGGCATCAATTTCACTCTTGGCTGACTGATCTATTTTCAAAGGCCACAGAGATCAAAATGTGAGTAGCAGTCATCTTTGCTTGTGAACACAATATCAAAGGAACTACTTGATTGAAAATTGACAAATGACAATGCAAGTCTCAAGGTCAAGTTCACACCAGACTGACCTTGATCTATTTCTAAAGGTCACTGGTCTAATGTGAACTGCATTGGAAATGCAATATCTCGAGAACAGCTGGAGACTGTATATTTGGTACAATGCTACAGTACCTTACGACAGCTTCTGCTCCTTACTGACCGTGGCCTATTTTCGAAGGTCACAGGTCAAAATATAAATAGCGCTCCTACTTGCTTGTTAGCACAACATCTAAGGGACAACTTGATGAGTCACTCTGACTGATGACCTTTCTCAAAGACCATAGATCCAGATGTAAATAGAAGTAATATATGATATCCTCATGAACAATATATGGATAACTCCGCTACACTCTTGAGCATTAACACAGTTATTGTTGCCTCATATCCACTTCCATGTAAATTTCACTTTGGAGCCTTGTTCGGACAAATTTACAGTGATTGAATAATTAGAGTATTTAGCATATTCAAGGATCATCCAATTTCTATTTGTATCTGGAATCTACTTTGAGATCAGGCTATGGAATAGGAATATTTGACATCATTTTGATCAGCGCTAGCGAGTCTGGCAGCACCACCTACCATGATTGGAAAAGGGAAATAAAAATTCACAGAACAGAAATATATGTGATTGTCATCTATATACTGAGAATGTGTGCATTAATTCCTTTTAACTGTTCTTACCTGCTGTTGCCTTACATGTATTGCTACTGAAAGATATTTGAGTTTGGTATACATTTGGTATGCAAGTACCGGTATGCTACAATGATGTCACAATGCTAGAAGTGAGACAGATGTTAGCATATCTTCCTTTCTATAATTTTTGTTTTTGGTTAAGGTACTATAGCAATCTCTGTAACCAAGCATTTTGTTCTAAACTTTGGAGAAGGATTTATCAGTGAATATGAAATGTGTATAGCACTTGTGTTACTGTTGAAAGTTAGAGTAATTGAATAACCCTAGCTGTTCTTCCTGGATAGCAATCTTACTATTGTTATACACATATCTGTATATGTTGATCATGATCATGGCTCATCTGTAAGTACATACGATTCTTGTATCTGAACAGCTTTGCTTAATTTGTGAGTCTCTTTATATCTCACTTAAATATCTGCATGTGTATATGTGTAGTATTAAATACATGTGTAATGTATAACTACAAATTTGTGATGTTGTTCATAAGACTTAAATGTATTGGTCTATGTTAGGCCATTGTATATATACATCTAGATGTGCCTGCAGTGAAACATGTTTGAACAAAACCCCAAATGAGCTGATCAGTGATGTAAATACCTGAATATTGTTCATTTTTTTCTTCTAAGCACTGTAAATATACATGTAATACAACATCTTCACCAGCCAAGTCCGATGATCGTACATCCTAGCTGGCTCAAAACCATGGTGATCAGACTGTGTACAACTGCCATGTTCTACAGGTTAGAGAGAACTACCTCTCTATAGTGGAGGTAAAAAGGTCGTTTTTGCTTGATAACTTTCGACTACTTCATCATGACACTCCAAAATCTTCAGGTGATCGACTTACCTTATATATTGTTACATGTTGTAACAGTGGCTTTCCAATGAAAGTGTCCATAGTCTAATTGTTAATAGAGAACAAAACATGTTGTCTATTCTTATGCAAATTAGATAGGGGACAATTGGTTTTTTCATTACCATCTCATGCAGATAATATGTCCATGGTCGCCAATGGCAGATTTCTCTTCATTCAATATATACTTGAATTTATTGGACAAAAAAACCTAACTTTTTTACCTCCGTTTTAGAGAGGTGGTTCTCTCTAACCATTTCAATATGGCAATATGTTACATGGTCAAATTAGAGCAGATTTCATTGTATTTACTAAAAGTGTAACTCATGATGAATACTTAAAAACCTGATACAGTTTCATGTAGCTCAATCGTTTATACATGCCATCATACATTTGTACAACTTCACATGAATCATCACAATAATTGCATGGTCATCTTTTATTAGCAACGTTAAATGCTGGAGTAATTTCTGTTTGACCCTCCATATGTTACATTTAACATGATGTGCATCGTACATACATATGGCAAAATTGTGTATTTGACTCCCTCTCCACAGTGGCATTTTTACTTGGGTATCTTATTCATTACCTTCTGCTTTAAAGCATTAACTGCAGGGGGGAAAAACCCAACAAAATGAAAATGCAAGCCAGAAACTTCTGACTATAGCAGACGGACCTTGCATTGTGAAGTTAGGCCTGGTACACAAGATCCAGTTTTTCTCGACAAGTCCGACCAAATTTGTGGAAGATTGTTGTGACCATTAGCTATATCCTGCTCTGGTCCGGTCATCATCTATAATACAAGGTTGTTACAAGGTAATGGGCACCCCAGACTTCCATAAATTTGGTCTCGCTGTTTACCAGGCCTTCAGCACTGTATATATCAAGGACTCTCCTTTTCTGTGTTACATATTTTGAGTACCATTAAGAGACAAATGGGACCATAATGCCCCAGTCAGCTTCTCAGAGATGCTGTCTACTGGCCCTCCGTTACAGAATATTTAGATAATGATTTATTGGACATCTTTGCATTTTCATTTTCATCTTTGCCATTGTTATTCCTTGCGATCATGCAGTAAACGTTTTTATTTTCATGTACCCATAGGCCTATTAATTGTTTTGTGCCATACTGCATTGTAATCATACCAGTGATAGCCCCCCAAACACTCAATAAATCCATTTCTCATGAATGACTTTGAACGGCTATGAGGTATTTTTGGACTAATACTGAAGCTTTGCAGTCAAATACATGTAAATCTTTGTGATACTTTCTGGTTCTCTTCAGCTGTGAAATACACAAATCTTGGTCTACTAGCCATTGATGTAATGGTCATCTTTTTTGACTGTATGATAAAGCTATGACTGCTCCATCAGGTTATTTCATAACCAGTCATAAAGTACTACCGATATTCCTTAAGAGTTATTGTAATGACTGTTCTTTCTATCCTCCAAAGTGCATTTCCACTACAGTGACCTGCTGAATTTGTAGATGCTTTTCACGTACTCTATCATTCTCACCCGAACCAGTATTTTCTGGCCAGGTATTTCATAATGTAAGATTAATTCAAAATTTATCCCTGAAAATGACTGGAATTATGTACAATTAACTGTTTTAAAAAGTCATGATGAAACCTTGATAAAATAAATTTTCATTAATTCTACAGCTTGACTGAGTTTTGAGTATGTACATGTATATAAACCATAACCATATAGTAAAGCATTGTTAATATCATTCATGTAAAGATGTACATAGGTGCATATCCGCCTATTACCTGTCTGTAAAATATGATGTATACGTTCAACTCTAGGCGAGCCTTGGAAATTGTGATAACTTCTATATCATGACTATTCTCCTCTCCTATGATACTTTGATGTGTACATACTTTGGGAAATTGCATCTCTGACATTCTTTTTCAAGGTTTTTGAACTGTCTCTCGATTTTTCACTTTCAGATGTTCCTCAATATTAGACCGTACTCGCATGCTAAATACATCTGCTGTAGAAATACATTGAATCTATTTCACATTTTGTGATCAGTCGGGATTTGGAAAATTATTGAAGCTATTAAGTATTTGGATAGCTTCTTACTAGATTTACAGATTGTCGACATTCACGAAGTTCCCACCTTGATACCAAGCGCTAGCAGTAAACATTGTCTTTTGTTTTGTGAAAATGAAATGTGTAGTCCTATACATTAAAGAATTCTGTGGAAGTGTTTGTGTGTGTCCCTTTCTGTTTTCTGAGAATTACAGCTGGTTTATATTGCCTTTTACAAATGCAGTAAACATGGTGATCATCATGCCAACCAGAGTCGCACAATAAACCCACAGAATGAAGGTCATCTGGTCTGGGATACAATGATGCGCTCATTGGTCTCCTGTTAGTTCAGTGAACTATTTTGCATGTATTACTATTACAAGTATTGTATAGTACACCTTTTAGTTTTTACCCCTTGGTCAAACTTACATCACACATGCTTATGGTGACAGAGCAAATAGCTGTTGAAATCAAGATTGACCCATATTTTCCCAGGTGACCAGGTCAGTGTGTCAATTGTTCTCCTCGTATCTCGGGAATAACTATGCCTAAGATCACCAAACTCACTTCACTAATGTATACATGGTCTTAATACAGATGCCTATTTATTGCTCAAATCTTCACCTGCTATTGCTATGGCCTTATCTCCCTTTGGAGAATCCTTTGCAAAATAATTAAAACGAAAGCTGTCTCCCCTTAGGGAGCTCAGCTAGGTTACTTAAGCCCCTGCTCTCTCCTGATACTCCCTCTTTCTCATTGCATCTACTCTCGAGTGGTTGTATCAAGGAGTTCCTTATAGTGTGCTAGTTTGGTTTGACCTACGGTTGTATTTTTCTAAGCTAGTATTCTTGCAGTATTTACGTAGACATTATGTCTGATATATCGGTCCCTGTAAATTCTAAATCTTGCCGTTCTTGTCGGCAGTTTTGGTCTAGTGGATGCTCACACGGTCTGTTTCTCATGCAAAGGTCACCTTTGTTACCATCAGTCCACGTGTATGGAGTGTCTAAGTTGGGATGATACCGCCTGGAAGAATTATGCCCAGGCTAGACGAGCGTATTTATTATGGGCTACGGAAGACCCTGGTTTATCTGCGGACGTAAGACACCAAAATGAAATTGCTCTTGTCGGAGATTTCAAATTTAACGAAGATCTTTCTGGCTCTCATTCGGATTTATCGCATAGACTCAGCCCTGCCATGTTAATATCGTCGTCTATGCGAATCCCCCCCCCCCCCCCAGTGGGACTGTTGTATGAGAAGATAGGGATAAATTTCCAGACAGTTTAGATCCAGTTGGTAAAGACTTGTCTGGCATGTCTGTGCACAAACCCGTTTCTTTTTTTGAGACAACAAAGGATTCTGTCCCCAAGCCGGGTCTACTCGACCGCTCTCTTGTTATCGACGAACAAAAGATTCCAGCTTCACCGCGTGTCATTTCACCTAATCTTTTGTCGGACGGCCTGTCTCAGTCCAGTTCTATCAAAAAGAAAAAACTTCATCGCATGTCGACCTCGCCTCTGCGATTTAAATCTTGACCTTCTTCTGCTGTTTTAACTAAATCAGCCATTCGGGCTCTACTTCGATTTCTCAAATTGCAGATTTACAGCCTTCGGTTTCTATGTTTGTTGACCCGTCACTACGTCGTTCCCGTTCTTCTAAACGACGTTCTTGTACATTGCAATGCCGTTCCCGTTCTTGTTCGCCTGTACATCGTTTTGCTACTCCGCCTCGACGTTCCATTATGCCGTCTCCTCGTTCTCATACACCTGTAAGTCGTTCTCGTTCTCCTGTTCGTCGGTCTCGTACACCTCAACGTCCTAGTACTTCTTTACGGCTTTCCCGTTCTCCAGTACGCCATTCTCGTACTCCTGTTCGGCGTTCCCATACGCCTCCACGCCGATTGCCACGTCGTTCTGCCTCACCTCCCCATCGGGGTCGTCAAGTTCGTCAGTCGCAGACTCCATTTCTTGATCAATCTTTTGATCGTTTATTGTCTACCTCTCGTCGTCAGCCCGTCGTTTGTTCTCCCAAACCTGTTTCGACGTCGTCGTCCTCTAGTGAGGATTCCTCATCTTCTTCGGATAGTTCGGAAGATTTGTCAGCGATGTCATTTACAGACAAGATGGCGGCTCTTTTGGCTCTCGTTCCGGACATGCCCGTTCCTACTACTGCTGTCTCTTCATCCTCTCGGGTTAAATGTCCGACAGCGGCTTCTTCCGCGTTCACGTCTGGTTATACTAAGACGCCTCTTACGTGTGCGCCATCTCCGGCTTGGGAGTCTAATTGTACTGGTTTTGATCGTCAGTTGGAGGATGAAAACAAGTTTAAGAAGCCCTCGTTTTCATTTTACCATCTTCATGATAACGTTCTTCTCGACAAACCTCCCAAATGTGATCGTGATTTGAGCCAGGTTTCAAAATCTTCTAAAACAACTTCTGCTGGGGTTCCTACCAAAGTTGTCGATAATCTTATGGAGATGTTGCTGGAAATTCAACGTATTACATCCTTCACCGATTGGTTTTTGTTGGCTACATCTCGGCTTACTTTAGATCCTGCCTTACTTCAGCGTGATGGTTCGGCTCGTTTGTCTCCTTGTCGTCTTTCCTATTTACGGGCTTTTATTGCCACGCTCAATATATCTAACCGTCGTGTCATTGAGGCTGGTGCTTTTTCCTATGTTTCGCTTCTTCAAGCTCAGCATAAAGCATTGCTTCAGTATGTCAAGCCTGACATTCCATACTTTGTTGAAGACCAACTGTTACAACAGCCGTTATCCTCTAAGTTTGTTTTCAACAACGCAATTGAGTCCGTCATGCCTAGTATTCGTGAGGAGAGGACTTCTAGATTGATTTCTGCCGCAGCTCGGCGTCCAGCCTTTTCCGTTGACCGGAAGCCTAACCGGAATCGTGTATCCAAGCCTACCCAGCATGAGGGTTTTCCACCTGGCAATTTTCGTGGTTTCGACAAGCCTCCACAAGCCCGTGGCTGTTGTTCCACCCGTGGGAAATTCTCCAGAGGAAGAGGTGCTTTCAACAAGTGACAATCCGTATTCCATCTCCCTTCCTCATACCGAGTTTTTCATCCGCCCGCTTTCCGCCTTTTCTATCATCAGGTCGGCGGCAGCCGTTTACAACATTTCTGTGAGAATTGGCAGCTCATAACAGATGACGACTGGATTATCAAGACATCGAAAGATGGATTCCTCTTCAACTTTCAGTCCCAGCCCAGACTCAACTCTCGGCCTCGTCCTTCGCTACTGCCAGTTCCCGCAGGACACTTTCAGACGCTTCTTTCCTCTGTCGCCACGCTCATCGCCAAAGGTGCCGTCAGAGAGCTGCCGGTTTCTACAGTCATGTCTTCCTTGTCTCGAAGAAAGATTCCGACCAAATGCGTATGATCATCGATCTCAAGCGGCTCAACAAGTTTCATCTGGCTTCGCCGCCTCATTTCAAGATGTCAGTCTCATCGATCTGGGCCCACGTACATCACCGGGGTTGGTTGGCCTCCATCGATTTGCAAGACGCATATCTCCATATACCTATTCATCCTCGTCATCGGCGGTTCCTTCGTTTCACCATCAATGGTCGGTTCGAGTGGCAAGTCCACCCGTTCGGAGTCAACATCGCCCCATGGCTTTTCACCCGTATCACTTCTCCAGTCCTGGCGTTTCTCCATCTATGGGGCATTCACATCGAGGTTTACATAGACGACATCCTCTTGTGGGCTGCGGACAAGTCCCTTCTCAACGCTCAGGTCCGTTTCACTCTGCTCGTTCTACGTTATCTCGGGTTCATACCTCACCCTCAGAAGTCAGAGTTGGCTCCAGCGCAACTTCCTCGTTACATCGGGGCAGTGTTCAATACTTGCCAACAACTGGTGCGCCCCCCAGAGGACCGGTGGACCAAGATTCAGGCGTTGATACTAAGCTTTTTGTCATCAACTTATCAAACTCGTCAGCGGTGGCAAAGCCTTCTGGGTTTACTCACATCCACGCAGGACCTTACTCTTTACGGACGTCTCCAAGTTCGGCCCCTGCAGTACCATCTGTCTCCTTATCTTCTGATGTCATCCCTCAATCCTTTAGTTCCGGTATTGACGTCTCTACATCCACATCTGATTTGGTGGCAGTCCCGCCACAACGTCATGCCGGGAGTTCCATTCCGATTTCCATCTCCGGATCACCACCTCTACACCGATGCTTCCGTGACCGGTTGGGGAGCTCATCTGAACGGACTGGAGGTGTCTGGCAGATGGTCGAGGTTGGATGCCAGACTTCACATCAACCTTCTGGAGATGACGGCAGTCATCCTAGCAGTTCAGCATTGGAGTTAGCGTCTCGTGAATTCGTCCCTTCTCATCGCTACGGACAACTCTACTGTCATTGCTCACATCAAGAAGATGGGTACCACCCGATCTTTCTCAATGTTTCGTCTGATGTGGGATCTTCACGACTGGGCTCTCATTCATCACTGTCATCTCAATGCTCGCCATGTCCCGGGGCGGCTCAATGTCTTAGCAGACCGCCTTTCTCGTCCCGACACCGTGCTTCAGACCGAATGGCAACTAAATCCGGAGGTCTTCCACCAGATCTGCAGCATCTGGGAGACCCCGTTGATCGACCTGTTTGCGACGAAGAACAATGCACAGCTCGCCCTTTTCGTCAGTCCGATTCTGGACCCTCAAGCTTTCGCCATAGACGCCCTTTCAATCAACTGGGACAACTTCCTGGCTTATGCCTACCACCCCATGGCCCTGATTCAGGAAGTTCTTCAAAAGATTACTCAGCATGACTGCGTCATTCTGCTCGTGGTTCCGTGGTGGCCTCGTCGTCAGTGGTTTCCGGTACTGGTTCCGCTTCTCACCGCGCCGCCACGTCGTCTTCCAGTTTGGCCCAGCCTGTTGCGTCAACCTCACAGGATAATACATCACAACCCGCGGTGGCTCAACTTGCACGTCTGCAGACTATCCAGAGTGCACTTACAGTCCAAGGATTTTCAGCAGAAGTTGCACAGACGATGGTTTCAGCCAATCGATCTTCCACATCGCAGCTCTATCAATCGAAATGGGCCTATTTCGTCTCCTGGTGCCGGGAACGTGATTCCGATCCCGACTCTGCCTCTCTTTCCTTAGTAGCTGACTTCCTCCTTCATTTACATCGTGATAAGAAGTTTCAAATCTGCACCATTCAGGGGTACCGGTCTGCTTTGGCTAGCAGACGTCTTTGACTTACGTCTTTCGACTGGCATCGACATTAGCCTGATCGACAATATCTCTGCTCTCCTAAGTGCTTTCGCCTTAGTCTCGCCGTAATCGCCAGCTGTTACCGAAGTGGGATATTGGTGTGGTTCTTAGTGCCCTGCTTCGTCCGCCCTTCGAACCTTTACAGTCCGCCTCTATTAAAGCTGTTTCCTACAAGACTGCTTTCCTGGCGGCTTTCGCTTTGGCGTCTAGAGTTTCTGAGCTTCACGCTCTGGAAAGGTCGTCTTTGACCTGGACGGCAAATTGGTCTCGCATTTCTTTTCGTCCCGTTCCTGAGTTCATCGCCAAGAATGAGGCTGTGCGCCAAGGTCCTTGTGCTCAACGTTTGTACTCCATCCCTGCTTTATCAGACTTTGTTCGTGACCTTGAGGACGACATCCTGTTATGCCCTGTATGAGCCATACGTCACTATCTCACTCGTACCGACCCTGGTCGGGGTTCTCGTCGTTTGTTATTCCTGTCTATTCAGCCAACAGCAGTGCGTGACATCACCAAGAATACTATTGCTTCTTGGTTGAAGAAGACTATTAAGTGGACATATCAACTTGCCATTGAAGCTCCCCCACTTCTGGCCTCTGCTTCTTCCCATGAAATTCGTGCCATCGCTACATCATGGCCTTTATGGAAGAACCAATCCCTTCATGACATTGTCCAGTCCTGTGCATGGAGTGCCAATTCAACTTTTGCCGATTTCTATCTGAGGGATATGTCAGTACAATCAGATAGAGTGATCACGTTTGGGCCGCTGGTGGCTGCCCAGCACGTGGTCCAGTAACTCCCAAAAAAGCGGGGGGGGGATGTTCGTTCAGCGCAGCAAGTCAGTCAATCAGCCAGCTTGCAGCATCATCACATCTAATCAGCCATTTCATATGTCCATCATATTACAACTCACAAGACATCTTTCAAGGCCTGACACAATGGTGAGTATTGGTTTTTAGGTATACTTTGTGTCAGTTTCCGGTTTAAAGTACAGAGAGTTGGTGCATGAGGGCAATTATGACCAACTTACAAGATCATCTCAAGAGAGTCGGCTGCTGTCAACTCACAAGTCATCTTACAAGACCTGACACATTTGTGAGTATTACTTTCAGGTTTACTAGTGTCAGCAACAAGGGACTAAAGTACAGAGAGTTGACGTTAGACGGCTTGTGGAATTGTGGTATAAGATGGGCACCTTGTATACGATGCTGCCGGGATGTACAGGACCGCTTCTATTCGTTATACACTGCTTACCACTTGAATACTCACAGCGCCACCGGCCCGAGTTCCTTCGTGGGGGTAAAATTGTGCACCACATCCACGATCACGGTTTGCATGGATGAGTAATTAGTGGCCACATTCAACAATCTATTATGATTACTCCATGATTACCCACAGCATCACCGACCAGGGTCCCTCTTGTCGAGTACTAGTGTGCCATGTTCGTGATCATCTCAGCGGTTACTCTGCCTGCTATAGGAACTACAACAAGGCCGAGGTTCCCACCTCCATATGTTAGTACTGAGCCATAGCAATAGCAGGTGAAGATTTGAGCAATAAATATTAAACGTTTATATAAAACAATGTTAGTATTTATTCGAGTAAAAAGGGGAAATAACGATGTGTGTCTATTCCTTTTCATTCAGCCCGATTGGAGCTATTGTGTGCAGCTGGTAAATCCAGTAGACTTCGCGTTGCCGATGCAAAGTTGTGCTGGAATCTAATGACGGATCTGTCTTCAGTACTTCAATAATCTGGTAGCTGATGTTGTTGACAGAGTGTCCCGGAGACCAGAAATGTCTGGGCGCCGGATTATCACTACGGTTCCGTGTATCATTGAAGTGTTCACGGATACGTTCGTGGAATGTGCGTTTAGTTTTGTTTGGAACACTTGGTGCACGTAATGAGGTAGATCACATTCTGGGTGCAGCAGTTGGCCATGAGGTAGGACAGGACCTGGACTTCACGGATGAGGATACTTACATCCCCGGGTATTGGGACTCGTTTTTTGGATGATTTATTGTCATAAAGAGTGTCTTTAGTAGACACATACTTCTCGCACAACTTTACTTTTACCTTGTGTTTTTTCTATAGGGTCTTTCGCCAATTCCCCTTTGAGCTTTGGCCCAGCGGCCAATCCCTATCCATACCGGCCAACTTGCCGACCTTTAGAGCCGAATTTAAACACCTTATATATATATATATATATTACTTTATTTTCTGAGGGTAACAAATACAAGTATTTACTCTGTCAGTTGTGTAAACTGTTCTTCCCAGAGGCCCTCTAACAAACAATCAAACAATGTACATTAAATATATATATGAAAACAGTTCAACCAAATTCAAAGTTTCGGCCAACCCGCCGACCTATCGGTCAAGCCGACAGCCAATCCAACAACCAGCCGGCCAACCAACCAACCCAACGGCCAACCATTTGTTTACAACGGCCAACCTACGGCCAACCCTTGACCACACCGGCCAACCTCCCCGGCATATATATAGCTGTGCTTTTGACCCTATTCTTTAGCCTCTGATGAGAACCCACAGTTCGAAACCGGTCAGCCATTTACACCAACGTTTACCCCATACTGCCATCCTGTTTTGGTTGACTACTCTCTTCGAACCAATGTTAGTATTTATTATCAAATCAAACCTGCTATTGCTTTGATTACCCTCCCATCCTGCCCCCCACTCCACGGCCTTGCACAACACACATCTCGGGGCTATAAGAGTGAGAAAGAGGGAGTATCAGGAGAGAGCAGGGGCTTCAGTAACCTAGCTGAGCTCCCTAAGGGGAGACAACTTCCGTTTTATTTATTTGTAAAGGATTCTCCAAAGGGAGATAAGGCCATAGCAATAGCAGGTTTGATTTGATAATAAATACTAACATTGTTTATAAATGTTTAATATAAAAAATCAGTGACATTGATCTATGGCGCTACGTTTCGTAACTTGTGTCTAATTCCGCTTAACCCGGGGCTAGGGGCCGTATGAACCCATGTACTTCAAGATCCTCATCGTACTCATATGAACAGTCACAATCAAAGCGTGACTGAGATACATCATTCTTTAGATGACGACTTCACAACGAATATTATGGATTAAGAATACTGATCAGCGATACGGATTTGATATTTTTGGAACATCATGATGTCTTGCCGGCATCATTGAAAACTGTTGACCGCTTCTCTCTTGCAGGAAACAAGCCTATGTTTATGTATACTATGATTGTCTTTTTAAATATGGTGCTAATACTGTTATATGGAATATGGAATAGGTCCTTGGATTATGGACGCGGATATTCTCTAATGGACGACGGCTGAATTATGAATGACGGACTAGACGCTTGTAATTTACTTATTTGTCGGAGTCATTGGGTCAAATTTGTCCATTCATCTCTGGTTGCTCATTTATTACTAACATATTTCAAGCATGATAAGGCCTAGGATTACCTTACTTACCAAAATTGTCCTACGTATTGTCGTTATGTATGTAAATTTTGTAACTATTGTCCATAAAGCACACATGAAACATGTTATTGATAACGCACTGTTTTCGCCATCAGCCCGTGAAGACCATCATTTTGTGTTCATTCGGTTACCTTATGTATAGACCTTGCACAAGTGTGTTCGTGGGATTTGAGAGCAAGTCAATCAGGAATTGGGATAAGGTAACAGGCGAAATTTCACCATGTTCGTGACCAATCTCCTGGCTTCGATTGCATATAGCTTTCGTCTAAACGGCTGCAGATTTGGAGCTGTTTGTAAAAAGCGAAAAACGGATCGAGGCTTGGTGAATGGTTCGTGACATTTCAGATTGTGTGTGAGACTTTGGGAATTTTTTCGAGATTTGGGGTGAAACTCTGTTGTCCGTCTTCGCTACAGGTGCATGATTTATTTGCTCCTTCCAAAGTCCCATTCAAGGTCGAAGTCCGTCTTTCTTTCCAATCAGTGGTTTATATGCACCCTTTAAATCATGTTCTTCCATTATCACCCTTTCCAGTCCTGTCAAAATTTCTGATCAGTGATTTTACAGATATGGTACACCATCAGTCTCTGTTCTAGGTTTGCACTTTAATATTGCATCAGTCTAGCACTCTGCTCACCGGTCCTGAGTGACTCATCCCTCCTCCATACACACGCCACTCTTCCTCCCCCAAATGTGAGCACAAAGGTGTCTGTCATGTTGGGAGAATTACTCCTTCCTGGGTGAACGAACTACAGTTCAAAGGGTAATTGTTTGGACCAGCTATAATGTAACTTCAGTTTGCGTGAACAGGGGGTCCTAATCAAACATCCCGCTAATGATGTTATTATTGCGTAAACAACAGTTCAGAGTTTGCATGCCAAGGGATTATATGTACTATTCTATGCAGGGTCAGAGTGCGGAAACCTGTGAATGGAACTCCTCTTTCTGGAACTAATACTGTCCCATAATGCAACACTGTCCATTCTAACAAAAGACAACTAGGTACTCTGAACAGTCCCACTTGATGCTTATTTCGGAAAAGTCCAGCCTTTTGACACCCTTGAGTGGAGCAATTCACTCATGTTTTTTACCCCTCGGCCAAAATTTGCCGTAGGGTATTGTCATGTACGTCCGTCCGTCCGTCTGTCCGTCACACCTTTCTCGTTACCAAGATATCTTTAGAACGACTTGCCCTAGGCACACCAAACTTGCAGTGCACATCCATATGCTCGTGACCCAGAACCCTATTGAATCTGGACCTGATTGGTTGGAAACATTGGCGGCCATCTTTAATTTATGCGAAACCTTCACAGCTTTCTCGTTACCAAGATAACTTTAGAACGACTTACCCTAGGCACACCAATCTTGCACTGCACATCCATATGCTCATGACCCAGAACCCTATTGAATCTGGACCCGATTGGTTGGAAACTTTGGCGGCCATATTTAATTTATGCGAAACCATTAATCTTTTGTATCTCGGGTACCATTTCACTGTTCAGTGTGAAACTTTGTATAGATCATCGATGCATCAAGAAACTTCGAAGGAATGACCAAACCAGTTCCCTGATTCGGTGGAAACCTTGGCGGCCATCTTTAATTTATGCAAAATCTTTGATGATATATATCTCTGATACCATTCAAGTGTTCCATACGAAACTTGGTATACAGCATCGATGTATCAAGAGACCTGCAATGTATAACCACATCGGTTCCTCTGAGTGGCGGGGAGCATGAACGACCATCTTTAATTTATGCGAAATCATTAATGATCTCTATCTCTGATACCGTTCAAGTACTCGATGTAAAATTTGGTACACATCATTGATGCATCAATAGACTCCCGATGAATGACAGTTCTGGTTTTTTTGATTGGGCGGAAACCTTGGTGGCCATCTTTAATTTATGCAAAATCTTTAATGATGTATATCTATGATACCATTTCAATGTTCTATATGAAACTTGATATACAGCATCCATGTATCCAGAGACTCAATGAATAACCACATCAGTTCCTCTGAGTGGTGGGAATGATGGGCGGCCATCTTTAATTTATGCGAAATCATTAATGATCTCTATCTCTGATAACTTTAAAATGCTCGATGTAAAATTAGGTATACATCATCGATGGCATGCATCAAGAGACTTATGTAATGAATACCGGTTTCTCTGACTGGACGGAAACCTTTCTAATTGCAAAATTTTTCATAATATGTATGTTTGTCACTTGATTGCTTGATGTTCCTTGAGGGGTTTTCAGATGCGTAGCTTCGTATTTTAGAGAGCAATGATTGCCTGTCGTTGGCATACAAATATATAGACTTTCTATATAAAAATTGTCATCATATTATATCTTGTTCGAAAGCTTGGAGTATAATCTTTGAAACTATGTAGGCGATGATAAGTATATCTTCGCTCCACTCGTGTTCATCACAGTGTTGATACCAGCTTGGAAATGTTAAAAATGCCGATACAGAGGGATTTAATGAAGGTAATGTTACATTGAAACTTCATAGAACTTAACTGTGGTCGCTCAATACAGGTGTCCGTGAAAGTAGCTAGGTTTCAATACAACAGACAGCACAGATGAGATTTCCTGCTAGCACAGATCTGTCCGTCCCCTCCACAAGATGACTGAGGTGAATATTTGTCCGCGTCAGGAATGGCCCTCTGTTCCAATCCCAAATACAGATTGACGATTTAAGGTAGGCCCCTATATCTGACTAGGAGCTACTTGGAATCACCTTGGATGCTATTATACGGTACCTGAAATATTGATGAATGAGACATTAAAATTAATTCTCTCTCTCCTTTTGTCACTCCGTTATTGGAATGTCCATCTGACTGAATGGAGGCCTATGGTCGCGTTAATTAATTGGTCGTGATACATTTGGATTTCGCAAAGTCCTTTGAAACAGTTCCTCGTACAAACGTTTATTAGAAACACTTGATAGCCTTGGAATCCAGGGCAATGTTCACCTGTGGCTCAGTTATTGATGGGTAGAAGACGGAAGAGTTTTACTTCGTAACGGTACTTCTTCATGTTAGTCGCGTACCATATGATCTATTCTGGGTCCTGTTATCCTCCTGCTATATGTTGTGGACTTGACTCAGGCAGCAGTTGATATAGCCAAAATGTTTGCAGACGAATACCAAGTTATTCGGGTAGGCAAACAAGCATTTATAAAGGAGGACTGCCATTTAAGAACGATGTAGATCGGTAGTTGGGACGAGCTGAGATGCTTCTCAGATTGACTGCGTTAAGATACTATGTTCTCAGGATTCCAGCATGCTGTCAACTACTTTTACTTTGACCAGATCGTATCGAGCTATCTATACAGATGGTTCTAGAGATGGCGAGAGTGTAGGGTGTGCTACTGTCTTTAGTTCTGAAACTAAAACCTTCAAGGTAATAGTTAGATTTTCAATGCCGAAGCCAAAGCTCTATTGTTAGCTTTAGAAGGCATTGGGTCCACTAGAGGAGGAAAACATCATAATCTCGGATTCACTGTCACGCCTTCAAGCGATTGAGAGTGGAACTTCAACTCACCCAATCATCTTGAACATTCTACGATTATATGATCGTGGATTTCATCAGATTGATGTGTTTTGTTGGTTGCCTCGCCACGTTGGCATTGAAGGAAATACTTAAGCTGACGAAATGGCTAAGGCAGCCCTAGATAATGAGGTTGATCCTGTTGGAATCCCATATAGCGATTTCAGATCCTCTTTCTGTGCTTATGGCATGAGAAAGCTGTTTCAATACAGGGTGTTCCAGAAGTCTTGGTCACATTTCAAATCCTCGTATCTGCTGAGCCATGAATGGTAGTAAGATGAAACTGGTACCATTTGAAAATGAAAGTCATTAAGTTTTGTGTAATGCTAATGATGTTGCCATATGCATTTGTATATCCTCAATAGTTTTCAATATATTCAATGTCAAAATGTGACCAAGACTTCTGGAACACCCTGTATATATGAGATGCTGGATAATAACAAACTTCTTCAGTTTCAAGAAAATAGGATATATTCATCTGAGTAGCCAGAAACGTTTTGATCAAGTCATGATCAGGGAATGTAGAATCGGCTATACCCAATTAACTCCCGAACATTTACTAAAAAGGGAACCAGCGACAAGATGTATTTCATGCCACGAAAATCTCCGTGAAAATATTCTGATTACCTGTACAGATTTTAAGATTGTAAAAGGTTCTTTTTATCGAGCAGCTACTTGAGAAGGTGTTTTTAGTCCGGTAAAGAAGACTGTATTTTAGGTTATTTGGAAGATATCGGTTTGTTGCATATAGGTTCTACTGTATTTGCATGTTTTTTTGATTTGCTGTGTTGATTATCTCTGGATTGCTGTTTTTTTTCTTAATATTAATTCTCACTCTTGTAGGCTCCATTCTATGACATGCGAATGGCGCGTCCCTTGGATTTTTTTTAGATGTAATGATCATAGTATATTTACCATTCTCGGAACCCAGGTCTATTCACGCCTAATAGTCTCTCTGAGAGATAATCTGAGAAGTTCAATTATTTGCTTTTCCTTTAGGTCTATGGCTCCCATCGGGTGGGCATCATATCAATAAATATTCTTTGTTATTTTCTAATGTTGTGCACATAAAAATTCCAATTCTCTAAACCATAGACATTTGGTGATGTTTACACAAAATATAAACAACGAATTGAAATAGACCTAATTCAAGGTAGTTCTGACGCACTCGTCGTAAGCCTCAATTTACCCACCTGTTTTAGTGGCAAGCGTTGAGGGTGTTTTTATCATGTAACCATCTCTGACGACCAATGAAAATTCATTGTCTTACAATGAAAATTCAATTCGAAATTCGATATACTAAGATGGAAGCAGGAGACTCCGTGCCATATAAGGAAATTAAATTTTAGTCACGTCTCCACAGATGTCACAAATTAAAAAAAAAAAAAAATGATTGATTGATTGATTGATAGTCCCGTCTCCACAAAGGTAAATTATTGTCTACGATGGGATCAGGTTGACTTAGAGGCGCATGCTTCATTATATGTAACGGTCAGAACCAGAGATAATACGAAAGGGAAAAGCTGTCGCGTTTGTGACAGTAAAGATGTAGTAAAGATGTCTAAAACTACAGTCCACACTGAGCTGAAATCTTTGAAAGATATACGCAGAAGAACTGACTTGATGAAAACCTTGACATTCTTGAACAATATACAAAAACTAATCCGAATGTTTTCCTCTCTGCGTTTGAAGTGAAATTTAACAAACCGAGAGCGCACACGACCACCCGCAAGAACTTTATCTCCTATTGACAACTGGAATAAACTTCCAGAGAACGTTATTTCTGCACCAGATGTGAGAGTGACCGAGATTCTTTGCCAAAGCCACAGAAGAACAATCTACCAAGTACACCAAGAAAATAGCACAACTCGGATTTTTTTTGTAAATTATATTTATTCAGATTTGAGATTAACAAATGTAAATGTAGATTTTGTACAAGAATTTCCAATATATTTTAAAGACTGCCGAGAAGGGCTTGAATTGCTATTCATATGCCATAGATACACTATCACCGTTGTTGATTTTTGCCTTCTGTCTAAGCGTGAAATGTTATACATTTTATAGGGAGAATTGTAAAGAATTTCCAATCTCTGAGATGTAAGCGTCTAGTCCGTCATTCAATATTCAGCCGTCCTCCATTAAAGAATTTCCGCGTTCATAATCCAGTTGAGAGAAGCAGAGAACGAACTACACGTGAACACGAATCTTAAGATTTATTTTGTCTCCATTATCATGATTATGAATCAATGAAAGAAGATTCATCTGGAGATGAACTTTCTATTTATCCATAAGTGACACGCATTAATTTCTTTGTTATACACTAGACGTAATCTACACCCAATTTGTATGCGATCCATCTAACTTGTGACTGATAGAAAGAAAGGATGGTACATCTACACTGGAGATAATATTCGAGAATATTCCACACTGGAATCAAAGTAATTTCCCATACTTCTGAATATAAAGAATCTGTCTCTAAATATTAGGAGTATTATTTAATTTGACTCTAGTCGAGAAATGTTCTGGTTACGAAATAAATGCAGCTATCAGTGTAGACCTAGCATAACCAGAAACTTACGGGTAATTCCCACCGAATCCATCGCCTCTCCACTATTCCTTAAACATAGTTTGTAGCCGACGTTTGCCCACAATAAATAGTGTGTTTTACTGCAGAACCGCTTTGAAGTTGTACGAACATAAAAACGTGATATATACACCCTGAACAGTAGACAATGAGCGAGCACACGAATAGAGGGGGAACCAAAATCTCACTGCTCAACACTAAATCTTGTTGTGAAGCTTCGGCAAGTTGGAATCAAGAACTTCCATCACAGATGTGTGCACTGCAGCTGAAATATACAAGGGGGAGTTCAAAATTCGACAAGTGTGATAATATTGGACGTTAGGTTAATACCTGAAATAAGTGATGGTCATACATTCTTCACTTACACTGGCTACTTCATCTGTATGGTCATACAGTACTTTATCGACAGGGAAGGAAACCAGTGTCTATAGTTCTCATTGTGGACTACAGATCATGGTCTCGTATGAACCGACATATCGTGACAGCCTGCTCCCTGGCCTAATACTGACGTATATACGACTGGCAGTTTGACATCGTGGATGAAATCGACTCACTGTATCAGCTCTGCAGAGCTAATATGCTCCTAATAATTCTACTTCTTAAAATGTCCGTTATCTTAGTATATATTCAAACTGCAATTGTTCGAGACTTTTCAAGAAAAAGGTTGCTGTAAGAGATGTTATATGAGATTCACATGATAGCGTTGTAAACTGCCCTGTTAAGTGATTGTCTTATTTTGGGGATTATGCAAATGTTGAAATTAATCAATAAGAAGAACATTTCCAGTATGGATAATTTCCTTATTTCGAATCGGCTAAAGTTTCACAGATATGAGATTATATCCGCGACATTAAGCTATCCAGTTTTCTTCCATACCGGTATTTTGCCGGTTGATCGTAGTTTGAATTTTTTCAAGGTAACAAGATCGGTTTCTCTCAGAGAAGAGGTTTTCGAATATGCAATGATCAGTGATAGTTTGATAAATCGCAGATCTTTTTGCATGGACGAACCCTCGTTTTGATATATCTTCCAGTTACAAGACCATCGATTCACAGTTGTCTGGCCTGTGGGATATTGGATGGTACTTGCAATAAATTATGAAAATTAATAATAATAATAATAATAATAGAAAAAAAGCATTCAAATAGAAAATTGACCTCTCTCTTTTTGTCTATGTCATAGAGGTCAGGTTACCATCCAATATGCCACAAGGCAGGCAACTATGCACCGATTGGACGGATGAGATTCTGCGGTCCAGCGTGAAAGGATAAGTGTATCGGATCAAGTATGAAGGGATGAGTTTCTGGGATCTAGTGTGAGGTTGAGTTTCTGGGGTCCAACGTGAAAGGATGGGTTTCTGGGGTCTATAGCGTGAAAAGGTTCTGGGGTCAATTTGTGAAGGGATAAATTATTGCGGTCTACTGTAAAAGATGAGTTTCTGAGATCTAGTATGAAAGGATCACACGTTCTGATCGTACCCGTAGACCACCGGAAACAGTTGTGAGATGACGTGCATACCTGTTTTTCTTTGTATTTTTGTTTTTTCTTATTAGAGCCCCGATCCAAAGAAAGTAGCATTAGGTATATAATGTGATATCACCTGTGGCGCCTGAGAGACTAAATTAGTGATGGACGATGGAGGTAACGAATTTGGATTAATTAAATCAAAAGAGGTGAGGTGAACGTATCAAAATAACTGCGAGCTGACCAGAAACATATGATGCGTTATACTGACAACGAATATGGTACCTACTTGGAAATTTTACTCGAACACCTTCAGGACAAACTTCTTTCCCTGCTTGCACAAGTCCTCCTTATGGGCCGCGAAGAAATATACTCCTGGCGACGGCGAGTGTTCCTCGCTTAACTGGTAACTCTGGAAGCCGAATACTGGAATATCACATTTGTAGAACGGCGTGTAGCCTCCTATGTCGATGACGAACTCGTTTGGCTCAGGTTCGAACCATGGGTTGAACACGATTCTCGTCCCTCGTTTGGCTTCAATTTTCGGTGGGGGTGTGCGTCCTCTGCCTATGCCAAACACGTAAACGTCATGGTCAGACCGGGCTGGTCGGTATACGACCACAGGTTCTGGTAAGGTGACATCGAGCTGTTTACCAATGGGAGTTTTGATGTCCGTTCTCACGGTGATCTCATCGGTGTACTTGTAGCCTAATTTATGGAATACTTCCGTCACCTCATACTTGAACAGCCTGTCGAATGCCCAAGGCATCTCGGTAGGTCCGCCTAAGATGGAGAAAGTGCCAGCGAAATTGTTACACTTGTCGTCTTCTCTACGACACACATAAAAGTCGATGTCCGCAGATTTTCCGATACTCGCTGTGATGAATCCGACAAAGACCCTATCCTTTTGCTTGTTATCGTCTATGTGTCGTTGAATACCACTAACAGAGCGATCATGCAGGTCGAGACTGTCGTATTCGTAACCAAATCGCTGGTGGTCAAATACGTTGTTTGGAAGGGCGTTAGTGCGAGTCAACAAGGTGGGGTTAAGGTCTTTGAAGTTGAATGGTTGCATTGGAACTTTCATGGCTTTCTGAGCACACGGGGCAGTGTTGAATGGTTTCCCTCGGAGCTTTTGCAATTCCTGCCAGATGATCCAAATCCTATCCAAGGTGGAGTGATGGATAATGAAAAGGGGGTCGAAAGCAGAATATTCCAGTGTCGATAGAGAGTACGGGCTCCCACCGCCTACCCCATTTGCGCCAACCCAAGAGTGAATTGTGTTGTGGACGATTTCATATTGTACCTCAAAGTCACAGTAGTCATCCTCTTCCAAAGCCAGAAGTACATTATGAAGGAGGAAATTATGGCCACCAAGTTTAGGTGGGTTGAAGAGACGCTGATCAACATTTCTACTGGTGTATTCCTGTTTGAAATCGACATATCCTCGGTTCCATGGATTGTTGTCTGTCTCGCTCACGAAGTTGGGTAGAGCCTCGAGATCCCTAGTCCAGTCCCAGTAGGGGATTCCAACAGTTGCACCATGAGCTCGTAGAGCTTTTTCCGCCTGGACCGTGTACAGTCTGTGCCAGTGTGGGAAAGTCGTCATCCCGTGTATACAGCAGGCGTATGTGTTCTCTGTAGCCCCTTCTGGGCATTTCCCGGGTGCTCCGTGGAAAGAGGCGGTCTGCTGGAAACCGTTTTTGCCCTTGTCGTTCATCCACTGGAACATCGCATCGCGCAGATTCTTCACTTCGCCCTGAGTGAGTGTTCCTACTTCTTTTCTCACGAGACTTGTTGATTCCGCGTCTTTTTCAGCTGCTCTGCCTGAAACGATAAATAAGAAGGACTCTGATATAAAATTATTAGGACGAAGATGTGAGCATCACTACAATTTGGCGATGCCAGTACTATGATTACAAAACACTGCACTGACGTTCAAGTTCTGTCCGACAGTCAGTATACATCCGTCGCTCTAGACTGAGAATTCCTGCGTCCATTCATGCAAGATTTTTTCGAATGAAGCCTTTTGTACTTTTTCCAAATTCCATAAAATCACTATTCTGAAAACCTCGAGCGTGTTTCTTCACAACGTCTTTTAACGTGTATGGTGACCCCATTTTTTTCATGGATCATCTTCTCATAACCTGATGAAAAAATACTGAAATTTAAAAAAACAAACCATTCAATCTCTAAAAATGAACGTCCTCTACTGCCTTAAATCTACCTTGCCGGGGGTCACTTTCCGCTCCCCCCCCCCCCCTGTCGGTTTTGTGCTCCTGTCTCCGGAACGGCAAAATATTGAGAGCTGAAACTCCATGACTTTTTAGAATATGATATTAGGGTCATTTTGAGCCTATTTGCATGATACCCCGAGCAGAGGATCATGGGAAAATTCAAAATGGCGCCCATGTGGGGTACCAAAAAAGTGATGTTTTTGTCAGATTTCTTCAATTTGTTTGCTTTTCTGCATGGAAAAGTCACGTAGTCTTTAATATCGCAGTCACGTTTTGAATATGCGTGTTTGTGGGAAAGCTTTTTCTCTGGTCCCTCGTGTCTGAATTGGGCACATGGTCAAAATATAGTGATATTGTACGACACCATCGCTATTGCCAATACGCGTTAACAGTACCACGGATGCGAATTGCACAGATTTGTTGCGAAAATAAATTCTCTGATATGTTTCAGTCAGTTTTTAGTGGAAAGCAATGTGATGGGACTTACCTGGTCCCGACTCGGATATATGCATGACAAATTTTCTGCCCTGTTTGCACAAGTCCGCTTTACGTGCCGTGAAGAAATATACTCCGGGCGACGGTGAATATTCTTCTCTGAACTGGTAGCTTTGGAAGCCGAATGATGGAACATCACATTGGTAGAACGGCGTGTAGCTTCCGATGTCGATGACGAATTGGTCTGGTTCGCGTTCGAACCATGGGTTGAAAATAATTCTCGTTCCTTGTTTTGCTTCAATTTTCGGTGGGGGCGTTCTCCCTCTACCTATGCCAAACACGTATACGTCATGTTCAGACCGCGCTGGGCGGTAAATGACCGCCGGTTCTGGCAAGGTGACATCCAGGTTTTCACCAATGGGGGATTTGATTTCCGTTCTCACCGTGATCTCATCGGTGTACTTATAGCCTAATTTATGGAATACTTCCGTCACCTCATACTTGAATAGTCTCTCGAATGCCCAAGGCATCTCAGTAGGTCCACCCAAGATGGAGAAGGTGCCTGCGAAATTGTTACATTCGTCGTCCTCTCTGAGACACACGTAAAAGTCCACGTCCGCAGATTCGCCGAAACCCGAGGTGCTGAATCCGAGGAAGACCCTATCCTTTTGTTTGTTTTGGTCTAGCTGACTTTTAAGTTCGCTTACAGAGAGATCATGCAGGTTGAGACTGTCGTATTCGTAACCGAATCGGTGGTGGTCAAATACGTTGACGGGAAGGGCGTTAGTGCGAGTCAGTAAGATGGGGTTAAGGTCTTCGAAGATAAACGGTTGCATTGGAACTTCCATGGCTTTCTTAGCACATGGGGCAGAGTTGAATGGTTTCCCCCTGAGCTTTTGCAGTTCCTGCCAGATGATCCAAATCCTATCCAAGGTGGAGTGATGAATAATAAAGAGAGGATCAAATGCAGAATATTCCAGTGTCGCTAGAGAGTACTTGCTCCCGCCACCTTTCCCATCTGCCCCGATCCAAGAGTGGATGGTGTTGTGGAGGATTTCATACTGTACCTCAAAGTCACAGTAATCCTCCTCTTCCAATGCCAGAAGGACGTTATGAAGCAGGAAATTATGCCCACCAACTTGGGGTGGGTTGAAGAGACGTTGATCAACGTTTCTACTGGTGTATTTCTGCTCAAAGCGTATGTATCCTCGGTTCCATGGATTGTTCTCTGTCTCGGCCACGAAGTTAGGTAGAGCCTTGAGATCTCTAGTCCAGTCCCAATAGGGGATTCCAACAGTCGCCCCATGAGCTTGTAGAGCTTGTTCTGCTTGGACCGCGTACAGTCTGTGCCATTGTGGGAATGTCGGCATCCCGTGTATACAGCAGGAGTATGTGTTCTCTGTAGCCCCTTCTGGGCATTTCCCGGGTGCTCCGTGGAAAGAGGCGATGTGCTCAAAACCGTTATTGCCCTCATCGTTCTGCCACTTGAACATTGCGTCTCGCAGACTCTTTGTTTCGTCAAGAGTTAGTGCTCTTAAGTCTTTTCTCGTGAGGCTTGTGGACGCCCTCTCGCCGTGTTTTGCAGCTGCTCTGCCTGAAACGAAATAAGAAGAGTTACTATTGGTGCCATTGACATGTTCTGGCCACATTGCACTGAAGTTGATGCAATATACTCGATATATCCCACATTCAGTGTGCAGCCATTAACACCAGACTGACATTTCTGCGTCCATATTCGCAAGCCTTTTCCGTATGAAACTTTTTGTACTGTTACCAATCCAAAATATGTATAAAATAACCAAATTGAAATATGTGAGCACGTTAAAAAAAAAAAATAAAAAAAATAAATAAAGAAAATAAATAAAATAATAAAATACGTAGACCATAGAAATTTTTCAATGGTACAAGCGAACTAAGATGAATGTTGTCAGTAAATGTTTTGCCGATGAAACGTCGGTCATTTCCGCGTCCATAATCCAAAAACCTAATTCATATAATAGCATTAACACCGAATTAAAATAATAAATCATAGTATACACCAAACTAGGCTCGTTTCCTGCAAGAGAGAAGAGGTAAACAGTTTTCACTGATGCCAACAAGACATCATGATGTTTCAAAAATATCAAATCCGTATCGCTGATCATTATTCATAGTCCATATGATTTTCGTTGTGAAATCGTTATCTAGAGTATTATATATCTCAGTCACGCTTTGATTGTGACTGTTCATATGAACAATATGAGGATTTTGAAGTACATGGGTTCATACGGCCCCAGCCCCCGGCCCCCGGGATAGCAAGATACGATTAGTTTGGAATAGATAGAATCTATCGCAGTCACACATTGAATATGAATGTAGACACAATATTGACAGAAGTTGAATCTAGTGGCAAATATCTTACACGATACGATCGGATATGCCATCAATATCCTTCATTACTCTATCTCCCTCATTTACAGATACAAGGATGTGATTTGTACAGATTTGTGGAATATGTGGTAAAGTGACAGGGTTCATTCAGGCAGGGTCAAAGTCAGTGTGACGGACATACCTAGACCCGCCTCTGTGCCGTACACGTTCAGGACGAATTTTCTCCCCTGTTTGCACAAGTCCTCCTCACGTGCAGTGAAGAAATATAGTCCCGGTGACAGTGAGTGCTCTTCTCTGTAGTGGTAACTTTGGAAACCGAATGATGGAACATCACATCTGTAGAAGGGCGTGTAGCTTCCCATGTTGATGACGTACTGGTCAGATTCAGGTTCAAGCCATGGATTGAACACAATTCTGGTTCCTAGTTTTACTTCAATTTTCGGTGGGGGCGTTCGTCCTCTACCTATACCAAGCACATATACGTCGTGGCTAGAACGGGCTGGTCGGTATATGACCACTGCCTCTGGTAAGGTGACATCGAGCTGTTTACCAATGGGAGTTTTGATGTCCGTTCTTACGGTGATCTCATCGGTGTACTTGTAGCCTAATTTATGGAATACTTCCGTCACCTCATACTTGTAGAGCCTGTCGAATGCCCAAGGCATCTCGGTAGGTCCACCCAAGATGGAGAAGGTGCCTGCGAAATTGTTACATTCGTCGTTTTCTCTGAGACACACGTAAAAATCAATGTCCGCAGATGTCCCGATACCTGATGCGCTAAATCCGACGAAGAATCTATCCGTTTGTTTCTTCTGGTCTATATATTGTTTAAGGTCATTTACAGAGAGATCGTTCAGGTTGAAACTGTCGTATTCGTAACCGAATCGGTGGTGGTCAAATACGTTGATGGGAAGGGCGTTAGTTCGAGTCAGCAATGTTGGGTTGAGTTCTTCGAAGGTGAACGGTTGCATTGGAACTTCCATTGTTTTCTTAGCACATGGAGCAGAGTTGAAGGGTTTCCCCCGGAGCTTTTGCAGTTCCTGCCACATGATCCAAATCCTATCCAAGGTGGAGTGATGAATAATAAAGAGAGGATCAAATGCAGAATATTCCAGTGTCGCTAGAGAGTACTTGCTCCCGCCACCTTTCCCATCTGCCCCGATCCAAGAGTGGATGGTGTTGTGGAGGATTTCATACTGTACCTCAAAGTCACAGTATTCATCCTCTTCCAGGGCCAGAAGTACATTATGAAGTAGGAAATTATGACCATCAAGTCGGGGTGGGTTGAAGAGACGCTGATCAACGTGTCTACTGGTGTAATTACGCTCAAAGCTTATGTGTCCTCGGTTCCATGGATTGTTCTCTGTCTCGGTCACGAAGTTGGGTAGAGCCTTGAGATCCCTAGTCCAGTCCCAATAGGGGATTCCAACAGTAGCACCATGAGCTTGTAGAGCTTGTTCTACCTGGACCGTGTACAGCCTGTGCCAATGTGGGAATATCGGCATCCCGTGTATACAGCATGAGTATGTGTTCTCTGTAGCCCCTTCGGGGCATTTTCCGGGTGCTCCGTGGAAAGAGGCGATGTGCTCGAAACCGTTGTTGCCCTCATCGTTCATTAACTTGAACATAGCATCGCGCAGACTCTTTGCTTCGTCAAGTGTCAGTGCTCCTAATTCTTTTCTCACGAGACCTGTCGATACTCTCTCGGTGGGTTTTTCAGCTGCTCTGCCTGAAACGTTAAGAAAGAAGAAATCTGTAGAAATATAAGGCTGTAGTAACAGATTTCTGATTATTGGTTCCCCTCGAAAATTATAATATAGCAGAGCGGCCGGGTCCATAATAATTATCCTTCCCTTTTCAGTGACCAATATTTATAGTACCAAGCTTCTGGGTAATACCATTCCTTTAAACTGATATATGCGGATCGATGGCTCAGTTAAGCTATGTTGTGGGACGGGCCACGAAGTAAACCTTCGTCAGCCTCAATTTCGCGCGTTTTTAGTTGTTGAGAAATAGGGTTATTTTGGAATATGTGGCAAACATCCGCATGGTCGAACCCATGTTTCTAATGTTTTTTTTTATCTCGCCCCGAGACGGGAAACACGGGAGAGCAATCTCATTGAAATCAATTGTCAAGATTCGCCCAGAAAATGAACGGAATAGGGTCTACATTGGGTCATTTTAATAGATTTTCCAAAAATATGGAGAAAATGTCGAGGTAAGAAAATTGGCCCCGGGTAAAATTGCATAACTGGCTTACATATTGAATTAATGGTATGTGCATTCCCTTCAAGAAAATATATACTTCTAGAGTTTTCTGGAGGGTTTGGCAACTACTAAAGATCGAAGGGCTATACCACGCAACGAGGGTCCCACTATGGACTGCACCCGAACAAAATATCTGTGAGCAACCCCCTAATTTGGCGGTACCGTTAATATGTTCACCGCATGCTGCACGACATTCATTATACAGCCGTGGTCTCGGAATGAGGATGTCTACATTTATCCTTGAAAGCTTTTTTTAAATGAAGCTTTTTATCCTGTTACCAAATTTCAATTGCATAATATGGCAATATTGAAAAAAGATGAAAAAGATGACTTTTTCAATAGTGCAAGCCTTATAAGACTGTTATGTACCAAATACACAATTTGAAAAAAACCCGTTTCTTAGAGCGCTACTCTGTGGTTATTTTGCTCCAGAATTAGATTCATGTTGAGATGCTAACGCTTAAGATCTTGCACGATGCGATTCAATCTGAGAGATAGTCGAAAAAAGAGGCACAATTGACTAAACTAAGATACGTTTCGTTCGCATATATTTTGTTGGTATATGACGTATAGGCTTCACCATTATATAATTCAATCAAATACACCGAAACACGCAACCGCTGATATTTTTACATGGGCTGCTCGTTTTTTCGATAAACAGAACATTCTGTTGGCTAAGATCCCGACGGTAGAGTGGCCTTAATTAAAGAGAGTTTCACTCGCGGCGCATGTAAAAGAATCAATCGGACAGGGTGACTAGCACTGCCTTTCATTGTTTAGTAAAACGACACAAGTTTGGTAAAGCTGAAATAGGATCGAAGGCGATCCGGATGGGAGTCAACAGAACTCTGCATTGTTAAAGTCCCGAATTGAACAGATTTTTTGCATATGTGTTGACAATTGAGTTTTTTGACATGGTTCATATTCAGGGCACTGTAAGACTTATCTGATGAACTTACCTGAACCCGGCTCGTAGACGATAGTAGGTGGATGTATAAGGTTGTTGGGGAGCACTGTCCCATTTATCGCGATAACTTCGTACTTGATGTTGAAGACACTGCTATGATCCGCTCTCAGGGATGCCAGCGCCTCAGTGATGTCGTACTTGTACAAACGGTCAAAGGCCCATGGCATTTCCTTCTCTCCTCCAAGAACCTGGAATATTCCGGCGTCTTTACATTCTCCGGAGGGCAAGCACACCTGGAACTTGACGTTTGCGGATGCCTGAATCCCACTCAGTAGGAATCCGGCGAAAACTCTATCCTTATGTCGGTTAGTCTCCAGCAGCTTCTCCAGATGAGGTATGTCCAATCCACCGAACCGCAGGTTATCATATTGATAACCCAGGTTGTGGTAGTTAAAAACGTCAATGGGGCGAGCATGATTTCTAGTCACAGCATTCCAGTTGGTATCGAAGCTGAATGGCTTGAGTGGCACTCTCAGGTCGTTGATTGCGCAGAAAGCTGTGTCGTATGGAAGATCTCTGTACTTCTGTAGAGCTTGCCATATCGCCCAGATCCTGTCAGTATTGGAGTGGTGGAGAAAGAACAGGGGGTCGTATGCAGTGTAGTCGAGTGTGGACATGGAGAAGGGTGACTTTCCACCAACCCAATTGTGAATGGTATTGTGGCTCATCTCAAATTGGATTTCAAAATCGCAATAGTCCGTCTGTTCTAGGGCGTACAGAACATGTCGGTAGAAGAAGGACTTCTCTCCGTATTCTGGATCCTTAAACAGATAGTCAAAAGGTTCACGGGTTGTGTGTGTATTCATGAATGTGATATCTCCTTGGAAGAAAGGATTGTTCTCAGATTCGGTCACCAGCGAAGGCAAAGCAGTAAACGTGTCGGTCCAGTCCCAGTATGGGATTCCGACGCGTGATCCTTTACTTGCTAGGGCGTCTTCCATCTGTTTCGTGTAGAGTCTGTGCCAGTGCGGGAAGGTTGGCATACCATGAGCACAACAAGCCAAGGTTGTGGTGCCGTCAGCGCTCTTGCACATTGGCGGAAGACCGTGATAAGCTGCAATGGCTTGGTAACCACGTGACGATGTGTCTGCTTGGACCTGTCTAAGCGCATCTCGAAGGCTCTCAATTTCTGAAGGAGTTAAGCTGTCAACGTTCTTCCTCACACCGGGACCTCCTGGGTGATCCCCCTCCTGTTGGTGAGTGGCACCTTATACAGAAAAGAAGGAGAAAAAAGAATGATCAAATCTAACATTTCACTATTCTCCTTTGTTTCTAAATTGCTCATAACTTATAGGCTAATTTTGTTGAGTGTCATTATTTCATATCTTATATTAATATTTTATCCAGTCCTGAATAATCTATTAATACGTCATTTGGAAGGCTTCTGAAGACATGAACCTTTAAATACAACTGCTCAGAGACGGGTTTCATCCTATGCAGAATAACGGTATTGCTCGCCATCACATTATTGATAACTCTTCATATCGTACCTTTGGCTGGTTTGTATATCAGTGTAGGTGCTGATATAGTGCTGGATGGAAGAACCGTCCCATTAACAGCTACGATATCCAGTTTTAAGTAAAATGGCTCCTGTGCTGTGAAAACATCTTCGAGATGCAAGCCCAGCTTCTGCACGGCCTGGGTGATATCGTATTTGTAGAGTCGGTCAAACGACCATGGCATCTCCAGGTCACTTCCTAGGATAAAGAAGAGGCCGGCTTTGACACAGTGGTTCTCGCTGGTACACACGGAGAAATGAACGTCGGCTGATGTACCAATACCATGAAGAAGGAATCCTGCGAAAATCCTGTCATTGTTTTTGCTTGCCTCAATCATTTCGTCTAATTCTGTGATGCTATGTCCATCGAATTTGAGCTCATCGAAAGTATACCCCAGGCTTTCATAGTCAAATACCGAGTTTGGTCTTGAATGATCGTGTGTGACAGAATTTAGGTTGAAGTTCCCATCAAAGCTAAATGGTTTCATTGGTTTCGTCATCTGTTCTAAGGCACAATAAGCTTTGTCGTATGGCTGATGTCGGTGCTTTTGTAGTGCCTGCCATATCGCCCAGAGTCTGTCAACCTGGGAGTGATGAAGGTAGAAGATAGGATCGTAGGCGGTGTAGGAAAGAGAGGATACCGAATACTCGTGTCTTCCTCCAACAAGATAATGAATGGAGTTGTGAGCTACTTCGAACTGCACCTCAAAATCACAGTAGTCTTCCTGCTCAAATGCTAGAAACACCTGGTGCCAAAGAGCAGAGTGTTCATCAGGACCTTCCTCGAAGAGTTCGATCTGTACATCTCGTGCAGTGTACGTATCCTCATGTGAGATTTTGCCTCTCATGAACGGGTTCTCGAAGACAGTGTCCTGCCAGGCATCGTAATAGTTGACATCGCGGATAAGAGAAGGCAAACGGGCATCAGTGGTCCAATCCCAGTATGGCAAAGCTGCACTTGAACCGTGTCGTCGAAGGGCGCTTTCGAACTGGACCATGTAAAGCCTGTGCCAGTGGGGAAAGGCGGCCATGCCGTGGATGCAGCATGCCACAGGTTTATCGTCGACAGTTTTACACTTGGGTGGAGAACCGTGGAAAGCAGCGATGCTTTCAAACCCATCGGCAGACTTATCTTCTTTCAGATTCCTCAGGGCTGACATCAAGCTCTGGACATCCCGCTTACTCAGAGATTCAACGTTGTGCCTGATCCTGTTCGATGGAATATGGGAGTCTTGGACACTTTCTGCGCAGATATAAGAAAGAAATCGTATATATTGTTAGTATAGTTCAGTTTCTCTCTATTAAGTATATGCTTGCAATAGTGGAGTTAATAAACTGACAGTGAGTGATGAATATATGCACTAGAACCAACTTTGAATAGGCAATCCTCGTCCATAACGAAGTTCCTCATCCGAAGATCGCTTTGTATGACAGGTAGAAGATACAAATCTAACCAGATTCAAGATAGTTTCCAATGTCATCGAGACATTCCAAACGTATTGACGTCTTATTCTTATTATTGACAAGCACTATTTAATCTATCTGAGTAATACTTCCATTTGATTTTTCATTTGGAGATAGAGAATAGGGGAAATCTGAGAAAGTACCCTAAAGGCTCCCAACCGAATGGTCTCTGCCTCAGTTTTATGAGATGTGGTCAGTTCACTGCCATGTATTTTCTCAGATAACTCGAACACAAAGCTATATCCGAGATATCTGTTTCACAACTTCAAGGCATGTCGCTGATTTAAAACTGACAAAGAAGTGTCACGTGCCTGATGGCGTGTTCAGCTTTGTCTGACCTAATTCGACAGACCCTCGGCAATTTAAGTGAGATTAAAAATTCAATCATCTCGGACATTATAACGTCCTGCGCCAGGGTTAGGAAGAGGCGGTAATCTGGTTTGTAAGATGTATCGCGGATCTATCTTGTGTAAGATGTATCGCGGATCTATCTTGGTGCCCAAGTCAATTTATTAGAATGACATCACTATGGAAAGGAAACGCGACAAACTTTTACGAAATTTTAACGAACTATTTTCTTTCCGCGGTATTTAGGTTAGTTCATATTAGTGCGTCCGTTTTTAGAACTAATCGCATGTTGGCGAAGATGTACCGAACAGGAATAAAGGCAATTGTATTTTAAATGAAAGTTTTGTGTGAAGTAACGGAAGTTTAAGTAATTGAAAACTACTCACCTTTACCGGGTACAAAGAAGACTGTCGGGGCTTTGAGAACACTGGTAGAAACCGATGACCCATTGAGAGCAGTTATTTCTACAGTTATAGTCAATGCATCATCATTTCTGGCCCCAAGCTTCTTTACCGCTGCCGTAATGTCGTACTTATAGAGTCGATCAAAGGCCCATGTCATCTCTCTAGATCCACCAAGAACATTGAAAGAGCCACCTGGTGTGCAGCTTCCGCTTGGACTGCAAACCGAGAAAGTAACAGCGGCTGAGCTTCCAAATCCACTCAGAAGAAAGCCAGCAAATACTCGGTCATGTTCCTTCCGTTCCCTGATGTAACGGTCCAGTTGTGGAACATCCATTCCGCCAATATCGAGATGATCGTATTTATAATTGAAATTGTTTTCATAGTCGAACGTGTCGGCAGGCTTAGAGTATTTTTTGGTCAACGGATTCAGATTCCACGGTGTTCCAAAACTGAACGGTTTCAAAGGCTCTCTCATCAGTTCTAGGGCACAATTCGCTTCTGATCCCGACAACCCCCTGTATTTCTGCAGCTCTTGCCAAATAGCCCAAATCCTATCCACATTAGAATGATGGAAGTAGAAAATTGGATCGTATGCGGCATAATGTAGATGAGCGATTGAATGTTCATTCGAGCCACCAACCCAAGCGTGAATAGAATTATGGGCCAGTTCAAACTGCACCTCAAAGTCACAGTAGTTTGTCTGCTCAAGTGCCAATATTACTTGTTCGAATAACCACGTACCATGTCCGCCTTTCGGTTGTTCAAATAGGTGTTCTTCTGAAAATTCTCTTTCTACGTGGGAATTTTCAAAGGCAATGGGTACATTCTGTAAAGGACTGTCGAATTCCTTATGAGTTTCCGGATCGGTGAAGGTTTTGTCCATGAAGAGATGGGGAAGCGCCCTGGAAGGATGCGCCCAGTCCCAATAAGGCACACCAACGTTAGAGCCGTGTCGTCTCAACGCATTTTCAAACTGGACTACATAGATTCTGTGCCATTGAGGGAATGTTGCCATACCGTGGATGCAGCACGCAAACCTTTTGCTGGCAGTTGGGCTCGGACAAAGTGGTGGCAAAGCATGGAAAGACGCAATGGCTTGGAACCCATCAGCTGAGGAATCAGCCTGAAGCGCGCGAAGGGCGGTCATCAAGGAATTTGTATCATCTTTGCTCAATGTCGATATGGCTTTTCTCTCCACTGGTCCTTCTGTGTGATCGCCTGATTGACTTGAACCTTGAAAGAGAAGAATAAAGTCAGACGATCTTTATGTAGGCTTAGTTATTCAAACAGCGCCTGTGGGCGATACTGAGCTATGCGTTGAACATTGTTACATGACCATGGGCCATTATAACATGACTGTGGATCAAACTGACCTGATCGCGGGTCATACCGATCGTACCGTAGTCCACACTGACCTTACCGTGGGTCAAACTGACCTCACCGTGGGCCATACTTACTAACCTATCCGAGAACATGTAATACTCTTATAGTCTGACCCATGGTAGTTCACATCTTTCTATATGATATATATCTTTATTTTAATATGAACTTTAGCTGTTTTTCCCCCAGTACGCCACCGTGCTAATGTGGCCGACAAGACACCCGCCTGTGCATGGCATTATTCTAGTAAGAACAGGATATCATTCCACAAATATCTTATGGAATCATTCTGATTAGTTTGACTAAACTAAAGAAAAACTTCGGAAATCTGAGATCATTTCTTTACGAATCACGGCAATGCTTTTTGCTCGAATATGATAAGCCATAAAACGTCTGATGAAGTTCAGATAGGGTTATTATGTAGAGTACTTACGACTGCCTGGCTTAAAGACGATAGTTGGTTTCGGGAAGAGATCATCTGAAAGATGAGACCCATTTCTGGCAATAACGTCGATGGAAATCTGGAAGTCGCTGTTCGCATCCAATCCTAGGTCATGGAGAGCCTGTGTGATATCATATTTGTACAGTCTGTCAAACGCCCATGGCATTTCTTTTTCGCCACCCAGTACGGAGAAAATGCCTGCATAGTTGCTGCAGTCGTTTTGTGGTAAACAGATATAGATTCTCACATTCGCAGATGCCTTGATTCCGCTGAGGAGGAATCCCGCAAAGACGCGATCCTGGGACTGACGAGACACCAACACATCTTGAAGCTTTGGAATGCTCATCCCGTTGAATTCCAAGGTGTCGTATTTGTATCTAAAGTTGTTTTGATAGTCAAATGCGTCGGCCGGTCTGCTGTAAACACGGGTCATCCAATCATGGTTGATGGTTTCATCGAAACTGAATGGTTTTATTGGCTTTTGCATGTCTGGTAGTGCACAATTTGCGGTGTTATATGGCTTCTTCCTGTATCTTTGCAACTCTTGCCAGATTGCCCAAATCCTATCAACATTGGCATGGTGAAGGAAGAAGATAGGATCATAGGCGGTGTAGTGCAATTCCGATAAGGAGTATAGGTCGCGCCCTCCGACCCAGGCATGAATGACATTATGGACAATCTCAAATTGAACTTCAAAGTCACAGAATTCTTCCTGTTCAAATGCTAGCAAGACATTATTGTACAAATAGTCGCTGTTGAATAATTCGGGTTGTGGGTCTCTGGTGGTGTGAGTCTTTTCAAACGAGATTTCCCCACGGAAGAAAGGATTGGGGTCTAGCCGCAGCATTCGAGAATTATAGTAGGATGCATC
Organism: Hanleya hanleyi; assembly: GCA_036873755.1. Taxonomy (NCBI): domain Eukaryota; kingdom Metazoa; phylum Mollusca; class Polyplacophora; order Lepidopleurida; family Hanleyidae; genus Hanleya; species Hanleya hanleyi. Next base: position 185,935 of record JAVTVY010048055.1, read on the forward strand.
ACTTACTAGAGATGGCAATCTATCAAATTTTTTCGTCCAGTCCCAGTATGGCACGGCCACCGAAGAACCCAATTCCAACAATGCGTTCTCTACTTGAACGACGTATAGTCTATGCCAGTGAGGGAAGGTTGGCATTCCATGCAAACAGCAGGCGTACTGGGGATTGTCAGGTGATGGACAGCGAGCGGGCAGACCATGGAATCCCGCGATGTACTCATAACCCCTATTCTTGTCTCTTTCTAGTCGCAAGAATGCATTTCGCAAACTTTCTGTCTCCCCTTTGGTTAGCGTGGATAGGTCTTTTCGTATTCGGTTAGCCGCTGTTACGGGATCGATCCATTCCGTCTCGCTTCCGTACTTCCCTGTAAAGGTAATATTGAGGAAAATGATGGAAATGAAAACTATATGTTTGACATATGTATTGAATTGTTTATAAAAGAAATAATGACGAATAGAATATAGTATTAATATCAGGTCCGACATTCAGTAACCGACAGTCGTCCATAAAGGATTTCCTTGTCCATAATTGAAATACATTTTCTCGTAAAACAATACCAGCACAAACTCCAAGTGGACATCAAATAAAACTATATGAGCATAAGCTAATTACCTACAAGAGAGGAGCGGTCAACAAATTTTCATCACTCCAGTAAGACATGATGTTCGTATTGTCAAGTCCGTATCACTGATCTGTCTCTTAATCCAAATGATTTTTGTCAAGGTTGTTTCCTATAGTATGTTGTGCCCTATAGTCATGCTTTGATTGTGATGTTCACATGAACACCATGGAAATCTTAATTGCACGATTTTTCTACCCACTCTATCCCCGGGTTGAGTAGAATTAGGCATAAATTACGAAACGTAGACCGGGGATATCGAATGCTACTACGCGGGATATGTTTACTCCATATACAGGAGCTTCCGGTATATCACTCCCGAAAGGCTTATGGCTAACAATGTCAAAATTGTAATCATTTCATTTATCATAGAGTCGACGTCAGAGATAGCCTGTTTCATCATTATAGAGGTATAGGTCTAACTATGGCGTCCCACTTGGACTACAGGTGGAACCGGTCATTGTACCAGGGTGAGCTCAGTGGAGATAAACATTTACCGCCACCGTAAGATAGTCGAAGATTTCATTTCGCCGATAACCTAGCATTAGTCCACAACAGAATCATCTTTTGTTTCTGGTCCAAGACCATAAAAAGGTGATGTGGTGATGTGATGTGGCTGTTTTTCTTACCATGCTAAAGATTTAGGACCCTAACCTTGGGGTCCCGGGATGTGAAATATAATAGGATCCAAACGTCGTGGTGTGACCGAAAGTTTGTTGAAATCGACGTAAAATCATACTCACTCATTAACTCACTCACTGATACAAGATCTCAATGAAATATATCATGAGTGGCAAACAAACATAAGTACGGTAAGGTCAATAATAATTAATATAATAATTCAATCACTTTCAAATTAATCAGATACAAAAAATAATGGAAGACATCTTGTTGAGCGACCCAACTGTAAACATTCATGAACAATGGAGTCGAACATAGACAGAGAAAGTTTTTGGAATTGGCTTCTGTATTCTGTTTTTTAGTGATGTAATTATCAGAGACCTTACCATAGTATCATTGATAAAATCTGGCCATTATTTGAAAAAGTGAAAACATTCATACCTGTAGCCGGAACATGAAGGATTGTTGGGGCTGGGAAAGTGTTCGATGGGATCTCATTTTTGTTCAGATCGGTAATGGCTTGGCGTATGTAAAAGAAGTCGCCGACTCTCACGTTCAACTTCTTCAGTTGGTCCGTTATCTCAAACTTGTAAGCTCTATCGTACCTCCAAGGCATTTCAGCGTCATCGCCAAGGATGTAGAATGCACCACCAAAATGATCGCAATCAGTCTCGGACAAGCAAATGTAGAACTGGACGAGAGCTGATTTTTTAATTCCGTGCAGCATAAAGGCAGCGTAAACTCGGTCTAGGGAATGGAGTCTGTCTATCTCTCGTGATAACTGAGGGATGGTCAAGCCGTTGAATTCCAGATTATCGTAGCGATAACCGAAGCTCTCCTGATAATCAAAGACGGAGAAGGGAGACGCGTGCTCTCGCGTTCTCTCATTAGGGTTCACTTCGCTGCTCAGGCTAAAAGGCTTCAAACCTGCTCTCATTTTTTCCAAAGCACAGTTGGCTTTGTTGTATGCATTTCCGCGATATTTTTGCAGAGCTTGCCAGATGGCCCAATATCTGTCCACACTGGAATGATGGAGGAAGAAGATGGGATCAAACGTCGTGTACCTGAGTGAGGCCATGGAATGTGGCTCATAACCACCAACAAGAGCATGTATACCGTTATGGGTTACTTCAAACTGAACGGCGAAGTCACAGAAATTTTCCTCTTGCAAGGCTAACAACATCTGCTGGCCCAAGTTTGTAAATTTTCCATATTCCGGCTGTAGCCACAGTTTTTCACTTAGTGATCGTTTTGTTGTCACTCCACCGGCACTCCCGATAACGCCATCGTGCCATGGATTAGGTTTACTTTCTCCACTTGGATCATCATAGTTTTCGTCCGCAGCCAGTGCTGGGAGGCTAGTCATTGGCTTTGACCAGTCCCAGTACGGTACAGCGCCTCTGTATCCTTGTTTTCGTAAGGCGTCTTCAAACTGGACCATATACAGCCGATGCCAGTGTACGAATGTGGCCATCCCATGCAAGCAGCAGGCAAATTTAACGGCAGCGTCTGGAGAAGGACAGATACTTGGGATGCCATGGAACCCGGCAATAGACTCGAATCCATGGTTAGATGTGTCTGCTTTCACTTTGCCCAAGGCTACTCGAAGAGCGGTAGCTTCTTCCTGTGTAATTCTGGAAGCATCTTTTCTAACAATAACCCAGTCCTCGGCCACTTCATGTTCAGCTACAGTAAAAATAACAAATTACAATGTGAAAATTTTCGAACCCATTGAGTTGAGAAAAACAAAAATCAAGAGATAAATTAAGAATAAAGTTAAACCGTTGTAATATTTATTTTATTCCTCCCAAGAATAGTTTGATTCAGAATATATATGTTACTGTCAGCATTGCGGCAATGCACTGTCAGAAAGATGTGACCTAACTATATTCTATATGGTCGAATATTCAGATTGACCATGGAAAATGTAGTCAGAGCGACCATGAAAGACATGGACAGAGATGGGCGTTTAACAATAAAGTATGGTCGGTCATATCTTTACCATAAATCCGATGACCATCTTTTTTAAAGATTTCCTGACACTGTGTACACTGTCCATTACATTTATTTACTATGGTATAGACAATTGCTACACACTAAATTGCATTAATTCAACTGTTCGAATCCTTCCATCATATTTGCTCGTGTCGCTGAATTCCAGGCCGGACAAATAGGCAGGTACTTACGTTCTTTGGGTACAAATATGATGGTTGCCTCCGGAATCAGGTTGCTGTCCATTGGAGTTTCGTCTACGCCAGTCAGCTCATGTTTAATGGTAAATTTGTCGGATTTAGTTAGACCCATTTCGTGCAATGTTTGGGTTATCTCTTGTTTATATAGACGATCAAATCTCCAGTCCATCTCCTTAATACCACCTAAGACTGCAAAACTCCCTGCTTTTGTGTCGCAACTGCCATCGGGTTTGCAGATATAGAATGTCGCTAAAGCAGAGGTTTTGATGCCCCTCAGCTGGAAACCTGCAAAAACACGGTCATGGTGCTTCCTCTTGTCTAGGTAGACATCGAGCTGTTCGATTGTCATCCCACCGAACTCTAGACCATCGTAGCCATAGCCTAGCTCGTTCTCGTAATCGTAGATGTTTGTGGGTACGGCATGCCCGTGCGTTTTGAGATTCGAGTTTAATGGAGCTGGAAATCCGAATGGTTTCAATGTCATGTGAATGTAAGAGGTAGCACAATGAGCTTTGTATGGTTTCTTCCTGATAATCTGTAATTGCTGCCAGATTGCCCAGAGCCTATCCACGTTAGCGTGATGCAAGAAGAACAGAGGATCATACGAGGTATGATGCAACGAGGACATGGAATATGCTTGACTACCACCCACCAGAGCATGAACCATGTTGTGAATAACCTCAAACTGTACAGCAAAGTCGCAAAAGTCATCCTGTTCAAAGGCAGACATTACTCCTTCATATAAAGCGGTGTGCTGACCAAACGCGGGATCTTCAAACAAACCGTCTTGAACGTCACGCTTAGTTTCTACGCCAAGGTATGCTATTTGAGTTTTGTAGAATGGATTAGGAACTCGTTCCTTGGTTATTGGATCAACGAATGTAGCTTCAGTAGCAAGTGATGGTAGTGCTGTCATGGGTTTAGTCCAATCCCAGTATGGTACACCAATAGGTGAACCTCTGCGTCGAAGTGAATCTTCTAGCTGAACGACGTAAAGCCTATGCCAGTGGACAAAGGTTGGCATTCCATGGACACAACAAGCATAACGTTTATTTGCATCTGGCCTGGGGCATCTAGCAGGGAGTCCGTGATATTCAGCAAGTGCCTGATAACCGTCCACTGATTTGTCTCTCTTAAGCCTGGCCATGGCCTGACGAAGTTCATACGTCTCTCTAGCTGTCAAGCGGGTAACGTCCTTACGAATTGACAACGTTGTGGGGTCAGGGTGATGAGGGGTTGCTGTAAATATAAACAAAAATGAAATTGAAAGTAATGAACATTTTCATTTCTTACCGAAAGATCTCAAATCAATAGTTGTTCCCTGTATGTGTAGGAAGACCTGTTTTGCTTTAAGTTCAATTTCGTTTCGATAATATCAAATGAAAGAATTGAGGTTGATGAAGATGCTGTTCTATTTCGTCTGGTATACGACAAATTATACGAACCAGAGTAGCTCGTTCAACATCACTTGGATGCAGTCAAACACATAGCTTGAACTCTAAATTCACTCCTGATGATGTTTTGATAACAAACCGAAATATTGAGTCTGAATGAATTGCATGCCATTCTTTGAAGTTGTTACTATACAATTTTTAACTTGTGACGGAGTCAATACCATGAAACCTGGACCCGATGCCAGACTTGGTCGAGGAGACCTGACCGAGGCCGCAGGCAGAGATGAGGTGTGAACGACCAAGTCTGGCCAAGGGTTCAGTTTTCATGGTATTGACTCCGTCACAAGTTAATAAGTGTTTTATTATACCGATTTTTTTATATTTGGGGACATCCAACCAATCTCCCCATCCATCCCTGTGCTAATTTTGACCTGGAATCACAGAGTAATTGGGAGTTTTATCCCTTCCACCACGAATGGGGCGACCGTCGGCTAAGTTGGCTACCACTCAGACGGCACGTGTACAGACTGATCACGTGACCACAATATTGACTCCTGACCTCATGCGCTTCGCCTGACAAATACATCATCCGCATCAACTGGGTCAGTGATTGAAAATTATTGACTCGTTGCTAGCTAAAGTTTGACCGATGAAATAAGAGAATCCCCTCATGAATATGCAAGAGATATAATAATTTGCTTTACTATGCCAGGATGTTCATTGGGGATTCTGATAACACACAGATTGAACTCACCGTCTTTGGCACCGGCAGCCGGTCTGTAAACAACATGGGGATTATCTATGGCGTCGCTCGGAATACTGGTCCCGTTCACTGTTGTGATATCTAGGTTGACATAATAGTCGCCATCATAGGGAATGTTTAGTTTATCGATAACCTTTGTGATGTCATGTAGATAGAGACGATCAAACGACCACGGCATCTCAACTCGGCCTCCCAAAACAAAGAAGTGGCCCGCATAGTGATTGCAATCATCCCCCTTTCTGGTGTCACGGTTACGCAGGCATACGTAGATCTTGATATCAGCAGAGGTTCCAATTCCGTTCAATCGGAATGCGGCAAATACCCTCGCCTGAGATTTTCGGTCGTTCAACAGTTTATCCAGCTCTGCAATACCCATCCCGTTAAGTTCCAGCGAATCGTACTCATAGCCTAGAGATGCCATGTCCCAAGCATGGTTGGGGGTTGAATGAAGTCTTGTCAGTTTGAATGGATTAGTGTCTCTGCTGAATGCTTTCATTCGACGGTTCATCTGCTCAAGAGCGCAATTACTGTAGTCTGCTGGCTTATTTCTGTGCCTTTGGAGTGCTTGCCAAATAGCAAACAACCTGTCAACCATAGAATGGTGAAGAAAAAATATAGGATCGTACGAGGTCCAGTCCAGAGTGGACATGCCGTATGTGTATCGACCACCGACCAAGTAATGGATGGCATTGTGAGCAACTTCAAATTGAACCTCAAAGTCACAGAAATCGTCCTGTTCTAAAGCCAAGAGAATCTCATCCAAAAGACGGGTGTTCTGGCCTTCCGCGGGTTTTTCAAATAGCCTTTCATCGACAGCCCTGGCGGTATGGGCGTTCTTAAATTTGATCTCGCCCTCGTAGAAAGGATTTTTCTGTGCCTTCCCTTCATTGGGGTCGATAAAAAGCAGATCCCTTACGATTCGTGGCAGTGCTGATATCGGATGGGACCAGTCCCAGTACGGCACACCCGTGGCAGCTCCGTGTTTGATCAAGCTTTGCTCAAGCTGAGTGACGTAGAGTCTGTGCCAGTGCGGAAAAGTTGGCATCCCGTGGATACAGCAGCCGACTTTCTTGCCATTCTCTGACTGACATCCTGCAGGTTCGCCATGGTAGCCCGCCAACGATTGGTATCCCCCCTGACCTTCATCTTCCTGTACCTTGCGTAAGGCGATTCTCAGATTCAGCACTTCTTCTATCGACAGCTCGTCCACAGACTTACGTACAGTGTTCCCTGCAAATACAGGAATAGTTTATGATATGCCGGTAATCCAATCTCCTCAACAATCGAAAGCATAAATCTAGAGAAGAATATAGGGGTACAGTCTCGGCCACAATGGTTGGTGCATTGGTAAAGTTTTGAAACTTTGACAAAACAGTGTGCAGTGTTCCTCGGAACGCCAATCCGAATGAAATTCAAGTTTTTGCCCGGAGAAAGTTACACTAGTAACCATTCGAAATGAAAATGTGTTTGCAACCACATGATAGTGATTTTATGTTCCATGGTGTGCTGCCTTTCTGTATTGGGCCGCGGTATGCTTGCCGACAAAAGAGATGATTACAATTTCGACATCGTAAACTATCCCTTTCTGGATAGTAATATTCCAGTGGGACCTGCATATGGCGTATACATATCTCGCTTAGTAGCATTTGCTAGATCCTGTGTTAAATGTGATGATTTTAATCAACGTCACAAAACACTGTTGCAGAAACTTATAAAACAGGGCTATTCTACCAAGCGCCTCCACTCAAAGTTTCTCAAATTTGGCGATACATATCGCATGCTGATAGCAAAATACGAACGTAGCGTGCAAGATCTATGGCGCTACGTTTCGTAACTTGTGTCTAATTCCGCTTAACCCGGGGCTAGGGGCCGTATGAACCCATGTACTTCAAGATCCTCATGGTACTCATATGAACAGTCACAATCAAAGCGTGACTGAGATACATCATTCTTTAGATGACGACTTTACAACGAATATTATGGATTAAGAATACTGATCAGCGATACGGATTTGATATTTTGGAACATCATGATGTCTTGCCGGCATCATTGAAAACTGTTGACCGCTTCTCTCTTGCAGGAAACAAGCCTATGTTTATGTATACTTTTGTCTTTTTGAATTTGGTGCTAATACTGTTATATGGAAATGGAATAGGTCTTTGGATTATGGACGCGGATATTCTCTAATGGACGACGGCTGGATTATGAATGACGGACTAGACGCTTGTAATCGTGACCCATAAACGAAGAAATTGACTCATTCTCTCGCAAAAGCATTTTCAAATTCTTTAGAAGTACAGTGTGAACATCCCTTGACATAAATATACGGTCAGATTGCCCGAGGCCCGCCCCCTGTACAGACCTTTTGGTCTTTGATATATGTTGGCATTTGTGGGAAGCTGATGCTGGGTCGACATCGGGCCTTACAGACTAGTCTTTTGTGTTAAATGCCGTCATTTTCATCTGACGACGAAACAGCTCACCAATCCCCAGTATACGAGTTGTCACAGCGAAACAGCTCACCAATTACCAATGTACGAATTGTCAGAGCATTTCCATCATAGCTCTCTATATTTGTATCTAATACCGCTTATGCCGATGCTAGGGGCCGTGTGGTCATATCATCCAAGTTGCCACATGAACAGGTACAATAAAAGCGTACATGAGATACAACACATATCACGAATCGTTAGATTCTTGGTATGTGCTTTAGAATAGGTTAACCGGAAGACTATACTGTGAAGTCATGTGGCTCTGCCATTATGTCGGCACCTCTTCCCACTTCCCTTATATGTGTTGTAATGTGTTATCTAATGTTTGAATTAGGGGACTAATTAGGAGACTAGGGTCTACCCCCAATAGTTGTTTTTTTTTCCAGCAAAATGGCTCCAGGACGGCTTAACAACGCCACAGATCCTGATGAAAAGAGGATGCGAGTACAGGCGACTTGTACCTAAGTTCAATTTAACCCAACATCGTGTTGACCCCGTATTGACATTGTGTTCAGCTGGTCCTTGATTTTAGCATGTTTTTGTTGTCAAGCTGAGACTTTCATCTCCAAAATGAGATATGACGGTTTAAGCTCGACATATTGTGCCATGAAGGTGTAAAGTAAACCATAAACATTAAGACAGTTGTTTTAAGAGTTGGTTGATTCAAAGTGTGGATCGCAATACAGTTGTACTGATAATCTAATCTTCCTCTCAGAAAAATACCGCTAGGGCGCGTTCGAGGAATGCATATGGGGGAACATGAGTTTTTTGCGTTATGGCAGCGTTTGAGGACTAGTAATCGAGATAGAAAATTAATGCACCTGTACGCCAGAATCGCATGCGGGGAATTCCTTTAATCCACTAAGTGTAAACCATACTCCATCATCCACAGACCTTACATTCCCAGTTCACGGAACATTGTGGGATGCGATAGATCGTTATTATTTCCTGTAAGAGGTGTTCATACGATACATTTGAAGCGATTGGAAGCTGCCTTTCCGAAGAAAATTGACGATAACCCGATTACAACAAAACCTTGTGAGTATTATACCGTAGCACTTCACGCCATTAAGTGGCGTTTGACGTGAAAAACCATGGTATCAATTAATATCGAATGATTACAATGTGGTTGCAATCATTTTTTTAAATTGGAATAGATTTCCTTTGACAGTCTTTTGGAAAAGAAATCGCTTTTTATTGGCATTGACGTTCTCAGGTATTTCCCTAGATTAATAATATTTCGCATGAAATTGTCCGCCATTCGAATTCCAACACAGGTAGACTGTCGACCAAAAGCTGAGGAAAACATGTAATCTTTCGGAGATTCACGAACCGCCGAAACAAATATTTAAGAATATTCTGTTTCTCCAGAACTACGTAGTTCTGCCAAAGTTTCGATTTTTTTTTCTAATCTTTGTGGCGAGACTGTAGATGGCTGACATATTCCCTTAATAATAAAATTAAACATTTCGACGAAGCAGTTTGGTTTTACTGAAACACTTCTGTATTGAAAGATTCGAAGAAAGATTGAGACACCCGAAATATTGAAGCATGTTGTTATGTAGCAAAATAATTACATATCCAAGAGTGAACATTCGGATCGTTTATCAGGAAACTATTCCCTGTGATATTGGTCAAAAGTCACAAATAGAAACTGCGGTATTGCAGAAACCTACCTTGTGTTGCCAGCATGTGACCAGCGATTAACGCCTGGAAATAAAAAATATTTCTTTAATAGCTGTGAATATATACTTTAATGAAAACTCAGAAGTATCCCACGTCAGCATATGGATCAAGGTTTTGCTTATCGAGATACAGAACATACCCGCCTGATTTGTATTCTCCAAGAGGGAGAACCAATGCTCTATCATGGTGTTGTGTATTCAGGTTTTATATAATTTCTTCTTTGCCGATTTTGAGCACAAAGACAAATAAAAGAAGTTTGTGTGGGGTCCAAGTCTGCAAAGAAGACATTGCACAGAGACCGGTTTACGTCAGGCGATTGGACAGTCGAAGCTGAAGATAGGACCGGGCTATACATTCCGTTGACCAAAGGCTATAAGACCATCAGCTTACTTGTATTATTTTTGCAATGAAATAGAAAGATAGCCTCCCCTGTGTTACTAGGCTACCTTTTCCGTAAATTAAGATAAAAAGTCTCACCACCGTCAAGGTCACAAACCTCCATTGACGTTTTCGGGTGTCAGATTATTATCAGGACTTGATTTTCGGCGAACATTGTTTGGCCATTATACCTGACTGGGCCAGAAATGGTCTGTGACGTATTTTAAAATGTTTCTATAATATTTGACTCTAAAATATATCAAAACCTTTTCAAATTTTAATCGGGGAAAAAAGATCTGGGCCAGTTTGATTGACACCTCCGAAATTTGCCGTGATGGTGTCGGGTTGGACTATTTCTGGCGGTCTCATCTCGAAACATGAATTGCAGGCAAGCACCTAAAAGGTGTGTGGACCCCTCAGCTTGTTTTGTTTTGTCAAGTAGGATCAGGGCTGCATCTAGAGCCAATTTACTTCCGGAAAACGTATGGGCGCCCAAAACTCAAATGAAACATGCAGCTTCGCAAAAAGATCGAGCCCTTCAGGGTGGCACATCATTTGAGGTTGCACATCATTGGCAATGCACATCATTTAAAATAACACTACATTTATTAAGAAATATGATTTCTATATCAGTGATGTTGAGGTTGGATTGAAGGAGGAACTATATGATAAAACTTCAAATAAAGATTACATTTTTTTCTGAAAGTAAGCTTATACATCCCATTGCATAGATCTGATGAATACATGTACATGTATAGTTAGGAATAATAGGTGTGCAATTTGGAGCACGTTCTTGGTGTAACTTTGTGTGATGATATGTGAACAAACAAAGCTAATAGTTGGAGTAAAGCTATCATTTCCAGTATGCAATGGGACACCAGCACTGTGGTAAACCCTCACATTTGTATACAAATAAAAGAATACAATGACAACTGTGTCCAATCATAATGTAATGCTCCATAATAATGTGCACTGGTAAAGACTGAGACATCACAAACTGATTCAAACTCAGTTTTAATTAATATATTAAGTTAAATGTGTGGACATAGGTATGGTTGTGCAAAAGCTTTAGGGTCAACCAGAATTTGATAGCAAAATTTAAGGAAATGGTGTCCTTCATTTAAGGTGACACGAAATTAAAAACTAACAGGGGTTCGGTACTGCGGGATTCCCCCGCCGATTATTTTGATATTGTAGTTCTGAAATAAAAATAAAATAATGTCACCAAACTATTAGTAAATACTATAAAGGAATATAGTGTAGGTGATTTGGTATGTATGCCTGTATATACAATGTACACTGCATCTCATGCATAATAACAGGTTAGTATCACATATAAGAGATATAAAATTAGAAATTGAAATATGAGGGTATGGAGTTGGGCAATGCATTGAATAAGTATAGCAGATGTAAGCTTCAGGAAAATATGAGGATATGGGATCGGGCGAAGCTTAGTTTAGGTGATGTATGGTGGGCCACAGTGCCCCGAGGGTGGGGACATGCTTTCACGGGTAGCGCATGGGTTGAATAAGTGTAGGATCATGTAAGCTGTGAGAAAATATGATGGTATGGGGTCGGGCGATGCTTAGTTTAGAAGATATAGGGTGGGGCGCGGTGCCCCAGGGGCGGGGAGATGCCCCCGGAGTGGATGGGTTGAATAAGTGTACAGGATGATCTGAGCTCCCAAACTATATCAGGGTATGGGGTCGGGCAAAGCTTACTTTAGGAGATATGGGGTGAAAAAATTGGACCCTCAATAATGAATTACGAAAAGGAACTGGGAATTTGGGATCGGAACCAGAAAAAAATCCCTGGATACAGCCTTGTGGATACAGTTTGTGTGGTTTCTGTAATGTATATAATAGACTTTCTGGGATTACAGCATGCAAGAAAGTGTAGCTTTATCAGTGGCAATTTATGCATTGCACAAGTGTGATAAGTTAATGGCATAAAATCACAATGATTGACACAAGCCCACCATTATCATTATTGGGGTGGTGGTGGTGGGGGGGGGGGGGGGGATAAGCTCCAGGTATGCAAACTGGTTTAAAATTGCGGCAACGATTTGGTGTAAGACTCACGAAATATAATTGACAAAGGATCTGCTGCAAGTTGTATTGTCAGTCTTTTGTCCAGGATATTACCTTTTCAAAGCCTTGCCAAAATTGCACAGAGTCAGGCTAAAATGGGCTCTCCTAATCACTCGTTTTAAATAATTTCCAAGTTACAGTCACATGTTTGGTGACAAAAATTGAAGCATTATGCTGTACCAGTTAAATGTGTGGACACAAATATGGTTCACGCAAAAGTTTTAGGATAAATCATATGATGTAGTATACAATGATTTAACAGCAAAATTGAAGAAAAATGTTGTCCTTCATTTAAGGCGACTCGAAATTCAAACTAACAGGGGTTCGATACGACAGGGATTCCCCTGCCAGTTATTTCACATTAGGGGAGATTGGGGTACACTGGGACATTTTTCACCTTTTTGCGAAAATCTGTGTTATTATTGTCCTGTAGTGTAGCCTTGTATACTCTCGTTATAACTTATACTTATTATGACATAGTCACACAAAAAAATCTGAAATATCTGTTATACTTTTCTCCAGAATTCTGTTTTAAAAACGTAAAAAAATGTGTCCCAGTTTGCCCCACTATGGGGTACTCTGGGACACCCACTGGGGTGCGATGGGACAATAATCAAAATGCATTTTATAAGAAGTATATAATAATATGTTTCATAGGAGTTTAGAAGATTCAACAGCGGTGGTTAAGTTAGTTGCTATTGTAGGCCCCTGCTTTACGTAAAATATTTCCCAGGAGCCAAATTTGAGGAAAAAAATATTTTGTGTGATTCTCATCCCAACGAAAGCATTTGATTTTGAAAGTTTTAGTAAAACTCATCAAATCTGATAGGATCAGCAAATACTACCATCTAGGAAACAAAATAATGCACTTTGATAGCATTTTAGGATGAAAGGAAATTTCACCACTTGATTATTATTGTCCCAGTGTGCCCGGCAAAAGTGTCCCACTCTACCCCAGGTGCATGATATATTACTTTTTATGACAAAAAAAAAAAAAAAAAAAAAAATACATACAGCTGATATACTAAGTCGATATAATTAAAGTTTACCTTTATCCATCCTCTCTCAGTAGTAACAAAACAGCAATGAAGTACCGCTGAAAACTTCTCATAACGAACTATCATCCCCAGGCCTAAAAATTTACTTGGACTGCTCAAAAACAGTTTTTGTGTCCCTAATTTTTTACCAATGATAGGCTTTACTTGTAATCAATATAGAAGTTGTATGGGGGTGATAGCTTTCTGCTGATGGTAATGTAATGTGCTTCTCCTTCTTAACAAAAGAGCTAGACGGCTTGTCCCACTGTGCCCATGTCCCACTGTACCCCAATCTCCCCTATACTTCTGAAATAAAATATGTTTTGTGCAAAAGCTTTAGGATAAATCGCATGATGTGGATTAGAATGATTTAATAGCCAAATTTAAGAAAGATGTTGTCCTTCATTTAAGGCGACGCGAAATTCAAACTAACAGGGGTTCGATACTGCAGGGATTGCCCTGCCAGTTATTTCATATTATACTTCTGAAATAAACTATGGTTTGTGCAAAAGCTTTCGGATCAATCGATGGAGCAAAATTGAAGACAAATGTTGTTCTTCATTTAAGGCGACGCGAAATTCAAACCTAACAGGGGTTCGATGCTGCGACAACCCCGCGCCGGTTATTTCCTCTTGTACTTCTGAAATAAAATAATGAATGACGGACTAGACGCTTGTAATTATTACTATAAAGGAATAAATTTTAGGTGATTCTGCATGTGTGTATGAAAAAACAATGTACACTGCATCTCATGCATATTACATGAAGCTGAGAAGCTGTGGATAGGAAAAAGTCCAATAACATTTAGTGCCCCAAGGGTGGGGAAATCCTCCCGAGGGTAGTGCATAGGTTGAACAAGTGTACCGTAGCATGTAAGTTCCCAGATAAATGGGAAATAAAAGGGGAATAAATGGAAATAAATTGAATCTTGAATGGACCATGCTTTCTTGTATCAGCGAACCTTCAAAACTCACAATGAAACATGCAACAAAGGGTTCCCGATGGGCATAGATAACAGTGCAAAAGATAAATCATCAATAAATAATATAAAAAAAAATAATTAAAAATCATGATATCATCATAGCCATCTGAAAATCTAATCGTTTCATCAGTGAACATTCAGGAAGCTCTCCCCAAAGTTTGGTCAGGCCCGACTTGATAGATCTGCAGATATTCAGCGGACAAGAACATGTTGGTGGGCATAGTTAACAGTGCAAAAGCTGAGCCATCAATAAATAATAAAAAAAATAATTAAAAATCATGAAATCATCATAGCCATCTGAAAATCTAATCATTTCATCAGTCAACTCTCACTGATTCAGGAAGCTCTCACCAAAGTTTGGTCAAGCCGGACTGCATTGATCTGCAGACATTCAGCGGACAAGAACATGTTGACGGACGGACGGACGACCGGACGGACGGACGGACGGACGTACGTACATGGCAACGACAAGACCCCGCAGCCCTATGGGCTGAGGGGTAAAAATGGTGGGGAATGTATGCTGAATTTTCCATATGTTTGAGCGGAAAGGCCAGGCTACCTGGTGTGGTGGGTCATTTGCGGCGGCGAATATTAGGGCATATAGATTTCTCAAGATGTGCTCGGCCAATTTACTACATATTAAGTAAGGCGAATATTTAGTGGTTTGTGACCTGAAGGAGGAAGGCGGGCCACAGCTCAGTTATCTGGAGTTAAAATCTGGACTTGCGACACCTAAACCCAGCTAATTTCACTTATTATCCAGAAAAAAAAGGGAAACAGGTTAAGTGATTTTACGTTTGACCCCCAAAATACAAGGCCTTTAATCTAGGAATTTAAAATACTATGATTTAGAGAGCAAACTAACTTGGGGAAAACATTCCTGCTATATGAAGCCTAGCAGCACAATATCCCACGAGTGAGGACAACACAGCATTGTGGAGATGAGGGTAAATACAAGCTTCATTTATCGTGGCATCTTAAGTCAGTGAAAAGCAATGCAATTCAAATTTACATCAGATGGTAAAACGCGTACAATGAATATTAGTTTAAAATGTTCTTTATGTTTGATAGCCTACATCCACCTGCCCCGATAAATGTTCATGGCTCGATTACCTTGTTCCTCCGTAATGTTGTTCCTCTCTCGACCAAGCGAAATAAGCTGTATATTCTTTGAGTTTAAATTCTGTGACAGTTCAGGAAAAGAGGAGCAGAGAGGGTATAATAAACGGACTCCTCATTATTCTGATTACCGATCCTTGTCACATCGGCTAAATTCATTTTCTGATATCAGCAAAAAGCAAAGGCTAAATCCGTGGGATATGTAAGAGGCGAGAAAAGTCTGGCGACTAACAAGCAACCATTAAAGAAAAGGCTTCCTCGACATCGCACACCCAGACTCGAGAATACGGAGAATTCTAAGAAATGTCGGTATGTAATTCTAAAGCCAAGATCACATGCAGACTTATATACACTAGTGTGAATTTACACACCGTAAAAATACAATTAAAATATGAAAATTTAGCATGTGATAGTGTGTATATTTGTGTAGTGAAAAATTGTATCTGATCCGGAGGTTACGCAGAAGTATATTCACACATGTGTAGATTTGCATTGTATGCCTATCTGTTCATGTGAACGCACAACAAATATACCCACTTTGCATTTGGAGTAAAACAGCGTAAATGTCTTTTTAATCAATTTCCAAAAATTTATCCAGTGAAAGGTTTAGTCGCCATCCTCCGATAAACTATTACTCTCTGGCAAAACATTTTTTTGCGACATACTCAGATACTTTGGCCTTTTTACGTTTTGTTGTATGGGGAAAGTTATCTTTTCATATTGGGGCTGTAATATGATTTGTCGATAGGCGTCCACAAACCTGCAAGGGTAATCTCTCTGAAATTTGATGAAGATAACCGTTTGAATCGTGGTGACCTTGGCTTTTACCTTTTAACTTTTAGGTTCAGGTTTGCATCTTGTTTTACTTATATTGTCTTACATGCATTTCCATGTGAAGGCCGAGCAAACTATACATTTACACACATAGATAAATATGCACACGTGCAATAAATTCACATTAGTACATTTTGTTCTGCAGAATACAATGTACTCACGCCTTAAAACAGAGCCTCAGAAGATCTTCTACACAGCGGTCGTATTTTTGCGATAAAGGTACACAAAAGCCCTAAATACAGGCACAACATTTACTCATTATGTATAATTTGCTGAGCGTTCACATGAGTATAACAAGCTGTGAGCAAAACGAGATGTAAGCCATAATGGAGTCTACCAGTTCAAAGGTAAAAAGTCAAGATTACCATGGATTAAACGGAAATAAGCATTTTAGACACATTAACTCAAGTTATCTTTTAATGTCAACGCATGCAGGCGTACTCGTGTAAGTCTTAAAAAGCTCATTGATATTACAGTCACAATACCATAGATCTAAAGCTGACATGACACCAAAATATGTACGGTCATAGTTTCCATGTCACAAAAAAATGTTTTTGTTCGACAGTAATAATTTATGGGGCTATGGGCATAAATTTTCCGCTGAACAATTTTCAACATCGACTTAACAATATTTTCGATGTTTTCTCCAATACATGGAATGCATATTTGCTATGGGTACCCATGAACAGATGAACAGGCTCTCTGTGTACAAGCAGAAGTCCATAAAACTTATGGTCAGCTGTCAATGACGGAAAGTTGAAACTTCCAGCAAGACTTTCACAGTTGATGTCCCACAAGGTAAATATTGCTATGCCAAGTGGATATTCACTTATATGTGTTGTAATTTATGCATCGAGTGTCTTCTGCATGTTTGGTGATTTTTTTTTATGCTAATACATAAAAAGTAACGAAAATATTAGTGGACAGATTCTTGTCAGGGCAGATTATCACATTTGACCAGACCAATACAGCTTCAAATTGATCATCCCAATTTTCTCCAAGCTGACCCATGAACAACGTACAAATATTGAGGTTATTCCAAATTTATAGTATTAAATTATTAATTAAATTAAATTATTAATTAAATTAATATTTTTATTATTAAAATTTAAAAAAAAAGTCAAATGTGGGCGAAATCAATGATAATGATAATGGTGGGTAAAATATTGTATTCTTGCGCCATTTTTGTGACAAAACGCAGACTTTTTGGAGGAAATATAGGAAATGAATGGCAGATTTGTCAGTGCTCGGTCAAATGGTCAATGCCAAATATGGTGGGGCCCATTTAACACAGTTGGCAGTTATGACCAATTTAGCTTTCGGAGATGCAAGAAATTACAAATGGAAGAAAGGAAATTCACATAGATTCAATTACCTGTCCTTTTTTTGTAAACTAGAGACCTATACGGATTTCTCGCATTGATGCCACAATCATTCATGTAAAAATCCATTTCATATCAGCCTGGAACCACATAAAATTGATGATCATCGTATTATCTGTAAAAATTCAGATTTCTGTTCCACTCACAAGAATATCCAAAATGCCTTGCATTTGAAACTTTAATGAGGTCATTAATTACTTTGAATGTTATTGATAAACTTAAGGGAACTCTGATTGGAAGGCCGGTAGAATTCATTTTCCATTTGTGTGGTCCTGTAAAGCGCCATCTAATTATCCGTTTTTGTAGACCCTAGTTTCTGGATTGTGCACCCCTTTTGGCTGGCCTATATATGTTCTCTTATGAATACAACTATATGCAGACGCTTTCAAAACAGATTATTTCAAAGCCCGTTCGGCCTCATTCACCAAACGCTATATAGACGATCTTCTTGCTGTGGATAATCGCTATATAAATGACGCAGTGAAGGATATATATCCACCTTCACTGGATTTGAAGGAAACTACAGATGACCCTAGCGGCACGTCTTATCTAGACCTATATAAATGAAGCGAGTCTTCTCTCTCGTCGACTTTACGACAAAAGAGATGATTACAATTTCGACATCGTAAACTATCCCTATCTGGACAGTAATATACCAGAGGAACCTGCATATAGCGTATCTCGCCTAGTAACACTTGCTAGATCCTGCATTAAATGTGACGATTTTAATCAACGTCAGAAAACATTATTGCAGAAACTTGTAAAACAGGGCTATATCATCAAGCGCCTCCACTCGAAGATTCTCAAATTTGGCGATACATATCGCATGCTGATAGCAAAATACGAGCGTAGCGTGCAAGATCTATGGCGGTACGTTTCGTAGCTTGTGTCTAATTCCGCTTAACCCGGGGCTAGGGGTCGCATGAACCTATGTATTTCAAGATTCTCATGGTGTTCATATGCACAGGCACAATCAAAGCGAGATTGAGATACATCATACACTGGATAAAGCCTTTACAACGTATAGGCGAGAGAGAGCACTTTGACTTATTTATCTTTTCAGTATCTCCTGGATTATAAGTTTTTAACTTTCATTCATATTCATCTTAGAGATCTTGTGGGTAGCAAGGAGCATGGATCACAGGCACCAACTGTTAGCATGTCCCTTGCTCACACCAAAGACCTTTTCCGACATTTCGAGTGGTATCCACTGTGACTCCAAGTATGGCCTCCAACTCTATTGGAAGGTAGGCCCTGATTTTCTGTAAGATGCCACCAACAGCTAACAGTATAGGTGAGTCAGCTTCCATCTGTTTTCACCTTTCATGGTTGTTAATGTGGCAGAGAACATTGCATTCGTTGACTTGAAAATAGACAGAGGATATACTCCTCTCAATCATTTTATGAGTTTTCTCAGAAAGAATTGACTGTTTACAAGTAATATGTGCATCTTTCTGATTACTGCCAACATGATGTTGACGAGGTGTAGATCCATCCAATTGAACTAACATATATTCTCTATTTGGTAATTGTGTATACCATAAACACCTCTGTGTTATATGTCTTGTGTACACATTTGTGTGTATTGCTGTCACTTGCCATAGGATTAAACGTGTATTTGATCTTTGCATAAACATCAAATTTTAATAAATGTGATAGATTACTGAGATAACCCACTGATTACACGAGAAAAATTGACCACTGTCAAGAAGGAAATTTTGACCAAATGTAGTCTACATAATCAGCTTGTAAACACATTATGGTTTGTCAGGGTATGAATTTATTTTTTTAGTTTTAAGTTTTAATTTGAAAACAATCATATGAAATGAATAAAAATAATAAACAATACTTTGAAATATTGTTTAACATATATATTATAGGCAGAAGGATTGTGTACTTATTGCTTTTTATCACATGGAAAAATATTTAGAGGTTAGTGAGATATTGTGCTTTGTACTTGCATCTCAGTTTTGAGTCATATGGGGTAAAATGAGGGGAAATGATAAAGAGTGTACCCTTGGTATATAGGCTGTATACTCTATCTCTGCATAGTTTTATTTGTGCCTTCTCAGGATAGTTTGGGGATGGGTATTGTTTGTTTAGACGGGAGCATCATTTATTTCAGCAATAGTCAAAGACTGACAGATCCGGGTTAGTCCCTTTCAGGTTAGAGCCCTCGAACTACATTGTTTAGAAATTTGAGAGGAAATCGTCGTGGATTTTATAATCTTGATTCTTGAGCATTTCTGATAAATTTGATATTTCAAATTGCAAATGAGGCTTCAAACTGTATCTTGGTGTTGATTTGGGCCTCTTTTGGGGAAAGCATGTTGGAAGGATACATGAGGAGTGGGGGTGAGAAGGCTATCTGAGTACAACTTGAATGACATTAGGAAAGACCGGTCAGCTGTCAATGACATAAAGTTGGAACTTCCATCATGACTTTTACAGTTGATGTCCCACAAGGTGAATATTGTCATGCCATGTGGATTTATGCATCGAGAGTCTTCTGCATTTTGGCGATTTGTTTTCTAACAAGTCAGAAAAATATTAGTGAACTGATACCATATACGATACTTTAAAGACGTCCTCCTGTTGGTGCATTATGTAAGGTGGCTTCCCTTCCTAGACAGTAATTCTTGACATGATCATTTGGTAATTTGGCTTTTTATGAGCTTATGTTCAATGATTACATGCAGTTGTGACGTAGGTAGGCGTACCCATTCCTGAGATATGATGATAAAAAAAAATAAAAATACTTCGGCTGTTGCCCGTGAACGGTTGTTTGTCTAGTTTAAGTTCAATAAGCTAATACTCTCCATGTAAATATACACACGTGGGCAGATGCGTTTGCATGCTGAGTTTTGCCAACGTGTATTATATTTTGAATTTATCCGGATGTGTATAGGTGTGCATATGATCGGGGTTTTTGATGAACAGGTGGGTATGAACAAGATTACTTTGGGGACCGGAATGGTCAAAAGGCCATTAAAACTTTGTCAGGATAGCTAAGGGTTTGGAAAGGTTCCTTAAAATAAATTTTAAAAGGGTACTATCCACATGTACTCTATTTGTTGTCATAAAAAATTGCTTAGGATAGTATTAAATGGGTATTCTAGAATAAAAGGAATATGTGGAGTCACAAAAGGGCATTAAACGCCCACTGAGGGCCGGGAATGCCACGGATTTGGTCGAAAGATAAAAAAAAAAAAAAAAAATAAAATAAATAAAATGGAACAAAAAATAAAAAATAAAAAATAAATAAATAGATAAAAAATATCAAAAAAGGCATCAAACACCCATTGGGGACCGGACGTTTTTGATCTGAATATAGCATAGCTAACAGAGTGAGGAAGATACACCTTTAGCACTCAACGGAACCAGGAACAATATCCTCCGGTACTTTCACATACTGTAACATGTGCTGTTTTTCGCCATGCTGTCCTTGTTCCGGAGCGTACGACTACAGTTTTGGTCGTGGTATTGGGGCCACTGTGGGTAACTTCAAATTTCGAAAAGGGCGTCTGGTGCACAATTGCGGGCCACCATTTTTTTGTCAGAAGGCCGTGAAACTGTTTCAGGATACATATGGCACTGGGCAAAACGATTCAAGCCCAAAGAAAGAAATATATTATAAGAACATTCAATGCCCACTAGGGACCAAACCGTTAAATGAACAATGTAGCTTATCTAAAGGGGTATGTAATTAGATCAGAGAAGAGCAGAGGGGGGGGGGGGGGGCCTTTGATGGGGCAGTATTCTGTAAAATATGTACATATATACTACGATAGACAATTTATTGAAGCAAATTGCTGAATTAATCAACTGTTCTGAATGGTTCAGTACTCCATCGATCATTGTCCTCCAGATATTCTGGTCGAAGTTTTACATGAATACACAGTGCTTATACACACCTTTGTGCTCTCTCCATCCGTAGGATGGGTTTCACACTAGTTGTCATCAACGAAAAACAAAAAAATTGAGGGTGCACCATAATATAATTCTGGCTACAGTAGTCAACAACTTCCTGTTTCCGGGAAAGGGGAACTAACTACTTCATGAGGACTGAGTCTCTGATAAGCAATATTTAGAAAACTTAGATCACTTCAAGGTTATTTCTCAGCATTACCAAGTATAGCCAAGGCTTGTGATTGCTTTGAATGAACATTATCCAGAGATCATCCATTTTCAAGTGGGTAATGTGAGAATAATGCGCTGATTAGAAATTATATTTTAAAACATGATTTTCTTTTATAGGTCTTTTTCAAATTATATTCATTGGTGAATATTTCAATATTTATCCCTTCAGCAGCCAATAATATGCTTAAGCCGAAATATACGCCAGCATGTCGCAAACAAATATGTTTCCACCAACGCCGACCGCAATGTTCCGCTCTTTTCGAATGGGTTAAACTTCAGTCTTGTTCGCCTGTGTAAAATCCAGAAACATTTGTGAAGCCCTAGACTCAAACAGAGAAATCCGCCTTTACTATTTGCGCCCAAGACTACGAAACATGGCAGTGTGATAACGTCACAGGACCAAACGAAGTAGGACTCCGACGCGCACTGAACTCTTGGAAATCCCCCCACCCCCAAGTTGAATTCCTGCCTATATTAAGATGGGCACAGCCCAAGTCAGAATCACCAGTGATTTTTATCAAAATCACCAAAAATTTTCATCAAAAGCAGGTCAGCCCAAAACTTGCCCTAATGCACGTTCATTTCAAAAATCAAGGTTCTGATGTCAACGGTTCTCCTTATTTTGCCGACGAAAGGATTCGGATGGACTCACTCACTGACTACCGGACAATTGGCAAATGGTAGCCTACTTCGTAGAAAGTAGCCTACTTTCTGTTTTCGAGGGCTTCCCAAAGGGTTCTGGATTTTATTCTGTCTGGTAAACGGCGATGGAGCAATACCAAATGGATTGGGGTGTGTTGGACACCAGTATACCCTCGCCATCAGCCCCATTGCACTTTCTAAGATAGGCCCTAAGGGGATTTTCTGGTACATGCCATATTATAATCTCCATGCACAGTATAAGTATTCTCTTATTTCAATAGGACAGAGGCGAAGCCATTGAAAGGAACCCAATATGCTGAATAAACGTTTGATGGAAGGAAAGATCCCAAGTATCGTTCAAAAGAACTATGTAGGAGACTAAAATTATTTAAGCGCTTTCTCATCATACCGATGACACAACATATACCATACATAGCGCCACCTTTCGAAAGGCGTCTTTACTAAGATAAATGATACCCAGGAGAAGGTTATGCGTTGGCAGGCGTGTCTACCCAAGAGAATGGAGTCGACGGACTATGAGTGGGCAAATCACTTCGATCCAATATTATTCGACTCAAATTTCTGATGTCGAGATAAACTTGACCCACTGTAGTTGGGTCGGAATGAATAATCAACCAACTATTCTTGAGTCAAGTACACTTCGACCCAATACTCTTGGTCATAGCCACCCAATAATATTGACCGCGTAGACCTACGTGGATCTGACAGCTGACGGTTTGAGTAAATTATTTTATACCAATACAGATTCCTACACGTTTAACGTTTATCAAACCGACTGATTAAAAACTTACTCCTGAATGAGAATGTTTTAAGTTGTAAATTTGGTCAAAGTGATGAAGAAAACGTTTAATATTCCATTTGGCGGCCATTTGCATATCATACAGGTCCCAAATATATTCCAGCTTCTGTAGGCAGCCCTTGTTAAATATTATCAGCGTTCACACAATTCAGTATAAATTATAGATGCTTCATGCAAGCCACAACAAATTTGTATCACGTTCATTGCACAGAAGATGTAACATACATAACGTCATATTTCAGCTCTGGAAGAGCCAAATGCGCTCTTAACCATTGTGTTCAACCTTTACGCAGTGTAAAGTCACCTTCATTCTTTATAAATGTTGAAAGCAATAAAAAGTGTGTGACTTCTGGAAAGGCTGAACTGTCTAGTTATGTGTGGTAGATTTTCTAAGGAATGGCCCTGATATGAAAACCGCTCCATAGACTCGAATATGCAAAGAAAAATGAACAACTGCCGGTGTATGCAGTATACAAGTGAAGATTTTGTTATTATATAGTGGATTATATAAACTTCATAATAAAAAAATTAAGACAACGAACCCAAATGAGCCATGTCGCTGAAGTCGCCATTTCTGGTCCTTCTTTGATGCACCACCGTCTGTGCCAATCCTCACAGGCACTGCTCTACTGTCACGAACCTTGGTTTTGGGCCACTGGTCGCCCGGATAAACGTCTCATCCTCTTTTATAGCAGGGAATACGGTTTGCACGGAATATGATCACCCTATGGAAAAACCCATTGTCGAAAAAGGGTGCACAGATGGGTGAAAGTCACAATTACTTGGTTTACTCAATCTCTCCAAATATAAGAAAATGAATGTGTTATTTGCAATTTCTTCAAACGAACAAATAAAAATCCTGTTTTTAGACTGTATTATATCGAGTCTTTTATTACTTATATTTTAGCTGTTGTTACGTGGCCATTCAATTCAACACCCCTGTGGAAAAAGTTTTGCAATGATGGATTCTGAGACGTCACACAGTATTTGAGAAAGCCACGATTCAGCATCAGTCTGGGTCAGAGGTGAGTTACTGTAGACACCGTCTGCTCCTTGACATGTCGTCTGCTTCACTCAAATTTCATGTCATCGGTCACGTAAACCCTTATGTATCTATTTTCCAGGGTATATATCATTACGATGGACATGTAGGCCTCATTAATAATAACCTATTTGCTAAATGTTCTGTATTTCCCTGACATTTAATTCTCTCTGATGAATGATAACAGTTCCTTAATTCACGCATAAAATGAAAAACAAGAATCAATTAAAACAGAAATTTTGACTGCAAAAATATGCTTTATATGCAATGCAAGCTTTACTTCGAATGCCAAAAATTAATAGTGTTTTCCAAACTGTTATACATTGGCCAGGTTTGCTTGTGCGATGCAGCTGATCTTGTAATGCCACTTGTTACACCAACTTATATGATGTCACCTTGAATGATTGCTGCTTGCGATGTCGCCTTACAATTCTACTTTTTGACGACTTCTGTATGTCTCATCAAAGTAAGAAAGAAAAGAACTAGTTTGTCTGTTTCTAACCATATCGGCATATTTTTAGCCGGTTGAATTCCACATATACATAATTTAGAAAATAAAATTGATATCTTCGGTATCATGTAGTTCGTTGAGGTACCGTATACAGATCAACATCCAAAATCTCAAATATGGAATCGACTCAGAATGGTTTGTTCTATAATCCAAGTTGACACATAAACAATACTATTTTGCTCCGATAGCAGCGGCATGTGCCCCGTGTCGTTCTTCTGGCCTCTCCCATATTATTTTCACCTGGGTATTTAAAATTATTGATAACTGATATAAATATGATAAATGTGCATCAATTTTTCCTACAATTTCGAGAAAGAACCAATAAGCCTACATTTATGACAATTTAATTCAATTATCATCGATTGAAAATATATAACTCGCGGCCAGAATCGTACCACCATTCAACCTCTGAAAAACACTCCAGGTGTGATATGCCTCGAGGAACAGAAACTGTCTCAAGTTTTAGTAGACACCCATATCAGTCGTAAAGGAGCAGATAACTCTGCATACGACAATAATTGGAAGTCTGCTGTTTCTCTCTCTGTTATTAAGTCCATTCAATCAGAGACAGCTACCATTAAAAATGTCCCCACCAGATAACCTGAGGACCACAACCTTCCCATCATGAAACACGAAGTCAAGTCCTAGATAGCTGGATACCTCCATTATAAGCACCAGTTCGTACACGTATTGGCTCCTCTAATCGTCTTAAACTTCTAATCCGCTTCCGGAAAAAGTTTATAACCTTTGAACAGTTGAAAGAAATTTAAGATATTGCCAGTCACTGCCTTTCGGTGTAAGTCTATAATACAGATGACATCAGGTTAATAAATGTCTATTCTCAAGCTCATCTTTTTTGTTCAGTTTTGTATATAATAATTTCAGTTGATTTTCTGTGTATTTTCAGCTGCAGCTGTGTTAAAAGTTCCATCTGGACTGGTACATCAATATGTACGTCTTCAATTCAATTGTTATTTACATAATTTACATGAACTTCTTCACTGATGGGAAAATATGGACAATACTCAGCTCTGAAACAAACAAAACAACATGCACCCAGTACCGGAAGCTGAGCTCAATTGTGGGCATTTGACCCTTAGGAAAGGTGAAGGCACATTCGGCTCCAGGCCCTGAGAAAATCAGCGAAATGCCGATCCTTCGCAGTAGTGTAAAATTAGTTTCTGTCCTCACCAATTGCCTCCATATCTGCTGGATTGGAGGGTCAGTAACATTTGAATGGAAACAAGAGTAAAGTATACACATTCCCCATCGTGATAATCAGATTAAAATATGGCTAAAGTCTATTTCGAGATCTCTGAGCCTCAAAGATCTGTTGAGGCTCGACTTCGCCAGTGGCTTACAAAGCTAGATTTCTTTGTATGCCTATCAGTATGCCTACAGAAAGGACTACAATGTCACACAGACACTGCTGTAAATCACCCTTCATGTCACCAGAGGTACGAACGAAGGTAAATCCACTCTCGCTGCCTTCACTGATTTCTCGGTTTGACATAGAGAGAGGACGTCAAGTACAGGCTCTAGAAAAGCGGGCTCCGTGGTGAACTCTTTCTGTATTTTGTTTGTTTTTACCTTTGCGACCATTATATTCGAAGCAAAGTGAATTATCACGTGTTCGGATGGATGACGACCAACATAGGAGTCTCCCAAGGGAACGTTATCACACCACTGCAGTTTGTCATTTATATCCGAGAGGTGATTACCAGCATACCATTATATGCTGATGACCTCACCATCAGGGTTCCAGAAATCTCCCGGTTGCCATTAGTGATATGGAAGGGCTTCTTGTCCTCATCATAAAATAGTGTACGCTATGGCGCCTGCAAATCAGTTTACCAAACAAAGATCTCGTGTGCATCGATGGAAACACAGCTGCTATTTCGATCAGTCTTCAGGCCCCCTTACAAACCAATAAGCTGGGGAATTTGTGGGGTTTATGTCGGGCAAGCTATGTAGGGATCACGTGGGGCATGTGTAGGACAGCCAATGTGGGGAATGTGTAGGGATTTGGTAAAATCCCCACATTGGACTTAGTCATGGAAAAGGAGTTTCCTAATGCTGCTTAGCTGAATTAAATCCCCGCACTATCCCAACCTCAGCCCCACGTGTTCCCTACATGTGGGGATGATGCGGGGAACTATATTTAAAGCTGGTATGGAATCGACCCACAATATTCCTGCAGTAAGTCCAGCTTGGTACAGAAAACCCCACAATATCCCCACGTGGGGAATCTGCGGGGCAGAAAACCCCACAATATCCCCACGTGGGGAATCTGTGGGGCAGTAATTCCAGCATGAGACAGAAAAGCCCACAACATCCCCACGTGGGGAATCTACGGGGCAGTACTTCCAGCATGGGACAGAAAACCCCACAACATCCCCACGTGGGGAATCTGCGGGGCAGTAATTCCAGCATGGGACAGAAAACCCCACAATATCCCCACATGGGGAATCTGCGGGGCAGTACTTCCAGCATGGGACAGAAAACCCCACAACAGCCCCACGTGGGGAATCTACGGGGCAGTACTTCCAGCATGGGACAGAAAACCCCACAACATCCCCACGTGGGGAATCTGCGGGGCAGTAATTCCAGCATGGGACAGAAAACCCCACAATATCCCCACATGGGGAATCTGCGGGGCAGTACTTCCAGCATGGGACAGAAAACCCCACAACATCCCCACGTGGGGAATCTGCGGGGCAGTAATTCCAGCATGGGACAGAAAACCCCACAATATCCTCACGTGCGGAATCTGCGGGGCAGTAATTCCAATATGGGGCAGAAAACCCCCCAAGGAGGTATGGCAACATCCCCACAGTAACCCTACAATATGCCCACGTGTGGAGATGGTGTGGGGTTGTCGCCCCCGAATGTACCAACAATGGGTTATTTTCAGGGCAGTTATTTGGGAGTGGGGAATGAATTGGGCAGAGCACTCTGCAGTATCCCCACAAATGGAGAAATTACGGGGCATGGTGCACAAAACACCATCTGTACGGAATTCCTGGGGTGTGGGTGAGGGGGCATCTTCTATCTGAAAGGGCATGTCATTTGTACAGCCTGTCTAGTATGTCCGGATTCCTCTTGCAATATCATCCATCCCTTAAAATAACCACCAGCAGAAGCAAAATCCACGCGTATTTCACCTTTTATTCTTTAACAGCATAAAATATACATTGTACCATGTATTAAAACACCCGAGCACAAAATAGGAAGCACATTGAAAGTCTGTGTCAAGTAGAATGGTTTTTCATTCCTCAAAGGTTTAAAAAAATCTGTCTTGGTCTTTTCCCACCTGTTGTGGGATGGCCTTTAGCATCCCTTAGAGGACTGTCGTTGTCATCGTCAGAGGATGACGAATCCACGGCAGATGAGAGTGAAGCTGAAGAAGAGTCCACCAGTTCTTCTGACATGTGGAGATCATGCTTCTTCATTGGTGTTTTCTGGCGGATTCTACCTGACCTTGCTGCATCATGGCATTTCTGAGTGATGCCTCTCCTTACTTTGGACCACGGTGTGCCCTTGAACTGGTTGCAAACATAAGCTGGAAGTCAAACAATGAAAAACGATTATTATATTCTGAATGCCCAAGCTATCATAATAAATGAAAACCCGAGGGGTTCAAGTCCCTCGACGTTGAAACAATTGATTTGGAACCGTAACTTTCAGTATCCAGCATGCGGAGCTATCCCCATGTGAGATTCAGTGGCAAGGTACCCACAATTACCAAATTTGTCCTAATCTGGTCAGGATTTCAGAAGATATTGTATGAAAACAAAATTTTAACTTGGCCTGCAGGTGGCGCCACCTATAGGCGGGTCAGCGTGAAAAGCAATCCCAAGCGAGATCTTGCGGCGAAGTACCCACATACAAAATTTGAGAAGAATCCGTTCAGTTTTTCAGGAGTTATTGTCCGGAAAAGAAATTTTAACTTGGCCCCCAGATGGCGCCACCCATAGGCGGATCGGTGCGAAAAACAATCCCAAGTGAGATCTTGAGGAGAGGTACCCACATACCAAATTTGAAAATAATCTGTTCAGTTTTTCAAAAGTTATTGTCCGGAAACGAAATTTTAACTTGGTCCCCAGGTGGCGCCACCTATAGGCGGATCGGTGCGAAAAACAATCCCAAGCGAGATCTTGAGGTGAGGTATCCATACACCAAATTTTAAAAAAATCCATTCAGTTTTTCAAAAGTTATTGTCCGGAAACGAAATTTCAACTTCAACTGGCGCCACCTGTATGCAGATTGATGTATGGTTCCTCTTTGCCATGCGAGTAAGGTATACTCAAAGTTTGGTACCAATCCATACCTTGAAACTAGAATTATCGCATGGACAACAAATGTTAATGGATGAATGGATAGAACGAACATCGCATTACATGACCTCGTCTTCGACAGGCATATGAAAATGTGACTTGTAATGAATTCCTGATTTTGGGGTCACAGTGACATTGACCTTTGACCTTGACCTAAATTTTGGTACACGACACATCGTCTTCCCTCAATGTATCAATGGACACACAAAAATCATGATTTTTATAAATCTAATGATTTTGGGGGTCACAGTGACCTTGACGTTCGGCCTTGACCTACATTTCGGTTCATGACACATCATGTCCCCCTAATGTATCCACTGACACAAAAAAAAATATTTTCAAAGATTTCTTGATTCTGAAGTCACAGTGACCTTGACTATTGACCTTGAACTAAATTTTGGTACATGACAAACCGTCTCCCCTCAATTTCTCAATGGACACAAAAAATCATGATTTTTGACAATTTCACGATTTTGGGGTCACAGTGACCTTGACCTTTGACCTTGACCTACATTTTGGTATGTGACACATCGTGTCCCCCTGATGTATCTACTGACAAAAAAAATGTTATTTGTAATAATTTCCTGATTTTGGGGTCATAGTGACCTTTGACCTTGACCTACTTTTTTGTTATGCGACACTTCATTTCCCCCTATTGAATCCACTCATAAAAATTAGCAATTTTTATTGATTTCCTGATTTTTACGTCACACTGAACTTTGACCTTGATTCTGGGGTCACATTGATCTTGACTATTGACCTGGATCTAAAGTTTGGTACATGACAAAATGGCTACCCGTAATTTCTCAATGGGCTCAAAAAATCATGATTTTTAACATTTCACGATTTTGGGGTCACAGTGACCTTGATCTTTGACCTTGACCTACATTTTGATACGTGTACATCGTGTCCCCCTTATGTATCTACTGACACAAAGAAATGTTATTATTAATAATTTCCTGATTTTGGGGACAGTGATTTTTGACCTTGACCTATATTTTGGTATGCGACACTTCATTTCCCCCTATTGAATCCACTCACAAAAAATTAGAAATTTTTAATGGTTTCCTGATTTTTCAGTCATACTGACCTTTGACCTCTGACCTCGACCTACATTTGGTATGCAACACATCGTTCCCCCCTAGGGCATCCACTCACCAAAAATTAGAACTGTAGATAGAAAACTGTCAACGATCATTGATTTCTTGATTTTAGGCAACAGTGACCTTTGACCTCTGACCTCAACCTTAACTTTGATACGCGACACATCGTCTTCACCTAGCGTATCCACTCACAAAAATTTACAACTGTGGATAGAAAACGTTCACAGATATAGACCGGACACAAACACTTCAGTGATTTCCTGTTTTTTTAGGCCAGTGACCTTTGACCTCTGACCTTGACCATTTTGGTACGCGACACATCGTCCCCCATAGGGTATCCACTCACCAAAAATTAGAACTGTAGACAGAAAACTGTCCCAGATATAGACCGGACACGGCGGACGCTGGACGGAAACCGCCATCACATAAAATCTTTTGGCGGGCGTACAATAAAAAAAGTGTAAAAAACATTTCATCAGAAGGCAATATGGATCTGTTAATGGGAACATATTTGAAACTCTTAACCCCTAATGTACAGTAAGTCAAGGGGCTGGCCCTGAATAACAACAAATAACAAAAAAATTTTTGGGGGACATCACTTTAGATGTTTTTGTTATTTTTTAAATAAGCTACAAATAACTGGTTTGGCACCCCTTTCCCCACAACTGGTGGGAAATCCCACCTCTTAGAAATGAACAGGATATCACAGTTTTATCTCAGACATGCAGTGATTATAAGATTTCCTCACCTCCAGGTGTAACTTCCTTTCCTTGTATGAGAGGATAACTGGTATTCACATGAGGTCCACAAGCCAATCTAATCAATTATCCTGTTACCAATTCACACAATGAGTGGGGTCCAGTATTTGCCTGTTCCTATAGATCATTGAAATACAAACACAATTATTTATATTAGCTAAAACTCAATCAGGGCAGTATACATTCTGTATCAAATTATTGTTACTGCATGAACTGGTTAGGGATACTACCAAAATAGAGTACTCTCGCTGAACAAGAAAAGACAATAACCAATCAGCTGTTCCATCAACTTTTAATGACCCACACAACTGAGATAAAGATTCAATGCTATATGGTCTGGTGCCAATTTTATTTAATAAATTGATTCTGTATGTCAAAAAGTTCTTAAACTTTAGTACAGTGTATTTTGTGAACTAACTGTCCTCCGATAATTACTGGAGGATACATTTTATTTCTTTAAATTTGTATTCATAGCAATTTAACTGTATTTAATAAAGTTAATCTTATGAAAGTCAGTTACGGGTGGGAACAGCTCACTGTGAAGCTGGGTTGTCTGAGACAGCAATATCGCATATTTACCTATAATCGTCCTTGAATTATATTAATCGACAAATTAAACATATTTAACTCCATGTACATTGCAAATTTATCTCTTTATGGAAAATGTGGACATCCACACATACCCTGGGCTGCATGAATCTTTCAACAACATCTATGGTTTCATTGTTCCATGTTTTTCACATCAATTTATTGCTTCGTTTTATGCGACTAATCATTTAAATTAGCCACTTCAATATTTCAAAAATGAAATATGGCTTCAAATGACATATTTGGTGAAATTTATTCTGTAAATGAAACTGGCATGTGATGGCATACTTCGATGTCCGGAAGGTCATGCGCAAATTGCAGGATTTGAGAGCCAATGCCTAGTTAATAAATCAAGATTAATTGACAGACCCATAATCTAATCTGCTAGCATGTGCACATAAAAAACAGACCTCTGCTCCGGGTAGTCTGACCCTGCCATGTATGTGCATGCTAGGAAATTGTGCATTTAATCTAATTTACTCATCAGTCAATGCATCTACATGTACATTCATGCAACTTTGGGATGGAATTATCCCATAGCATGCTATTTAGTTACATAATAAATTTCCATGGATATGTCATTTGAAGCCATGTTTCATTTTTGAAATATTAAAGTGGCTAATTTGAATGATTAGGCGCATGAACGGAGCAATAAGTTGCTTTGAAAATCATGGCACAATGAAGCCATATATGTTGTCGAAAGATCCATGCAGTTCAGGGTATGTGTGGATGTCCACATTTTCCATAAATTACAATGCATGGGTTCAAATGGTTCGACGCGAACCGACATCATGGGGATGTTAATCTCCCGGCCCCCTAGTCCTAGCTGGAGTCGAACCCGTATTGCGCGCTCCAGAAGCGGGCATGTTATCCACTGCACCAGGAGTCAGCCCATACTAGGCAAGGTTGAAAATACCCTAATATACCTACCAGAAGGCAGGTTTATATACCGCTATGGTGTATGCCCATTCCGGCGCAGTGGACAATGTTTAACCTAATGGGAAACCCACTCATGGACATTTGCGGTATGGAGTGTGGCCCCTTGTTTTCTTCATCTCGAGCTGTAGAACACAATGGAAGAGATCTCGAGGCCATGCGTTGAATTGTTTGAAAAGTTACTGTGCGCATACACACTGGGCAAGTAGCGCTGGGGTGGACGTTTTGGGGTCTAGGTGGACCCATATTGGTCCGATTGGGTTGTATGAGGTGTCATCGTGAAGCATTCGTGGGGGACCATCAGACTGGACTAGCGTGTCGTCCGTTTTCAACATTCTGCGCATGTGGAGACAGGGAATTGTGGAAAAAGGGCATTGGAACTGACGTTTTGGTGTCGAGGTGGACCTATAATGGTACTATTGGGTTGTGTGAGGTATCAATGTGAAGATCTGGTGGAGAAGCGTCCAACTGGATGGGTGAGGGGTGGGAATATCGTCTATCTGCGCATGCGCAGTAGAAAAAAGGTATTTGAATGGACGTTTTGAGGTCGAAATGGACCCATAGTGGTCCGATTTGTCCGTATGAGGCCTTATTTTGAAGTTCTCTTCGGGTAGCGTCGGATTGGACTGGTGGCTAGTCCGGTTTCATCATTCTCTGCATGCGCAGTCTGGCCGTAGTATAGAAAGCAGGCATTTTAAGGGCCTGTTGAGTGATTGATTCACCATTCTTGGTTCTAATAGGCCGTGTATGGTGTCAAATAGACCAGGACTTGAGGGATGTCCCTGTCATCTGTGACGTCATTGGTGACGTCAACAGTAGGAGTAGTAGCGAAAGCGGGCGTTCTAGGGGTGCGTGGGGTGTGTTTCAGCGATTGAGGGACCATTCTTGGTCCGAATGCGTCGTGTGAGGTGTCAAAGCAAAGCCCTTGGTGTGCAGCCCACGACTTGAGGGATGTCCACGTCATCAGTAGGAGTAGTAGCCAAAGTGGGTATTTTTGGCGTGTGAAGGAGGTGTTTGGGGTAGAGATGGACCATCCGTGGTCCACATGGACCATGTGGAATGTCTTGTAGCTCTCTGCATGTAGACGACGAATGGTATGGTTTTTGTTGGGAGTCGCATCGTGCTACTTTCGGGAAATACAGAAACTAACTTTGGGACGAGTTGAAAATACAGAAATTAATTTCGGGACGTACAGAAACTAGTTTCGGGACGGGTTGAAATTAATTTCGCAACGTACAGAAATTAATTTCGGGACGAACTGATATTAATTTCGGGACGTACAGAAATTATTTTCGGGACGTACAAAAATTAATTTCGGGACGAACAGAAATTAGTTTCGGGACGTACAAAAATTTATTTCGGGTTGAGTGAAAATCTCACTCAAGTATTGAGTGGGATGAATTTCCACTCTTACTTGAGTGAAATTTCACTCAACTTTTTTTAGAGAGTACAAAGTCACGGAGTAGCAGCTCTCATTTTTGTCGTTCCGGGGATGGGAGCAAACAACCGACAAGGAAGGTGGGGAGGGGGAAGTGTCCCTCAGGCAGAGTTAAGTGAGTATGTTCAATAAATATAAGGAAATTAGTTTGTCGGGGGGAGGGAGGTTGGGGTGTCAATCTGATTAAAACTAAGTCTAGAAAATGACACCCATCTTACCTGTCGCTGATCTAAGCTATTCCTTCTTTCATAATGAAAAAATACTAGGATTCAATCTATAAAAGAAAAAGCAAGTTTTAATTCGTTAGTGTTAAAGTTACGGTATTTCATCATTTTTTATGAATGATAGGTCGTGCCTTACGGTAAACTAAGGTCGACTTTTCCCCACTTTTCTACAACTAGTTCATTATCAATATAGGATGATTCTGGAGTTATAGAATCGGTTTTTGGATCTGTGTTTAATGAGACTGATGCATACCCGGTAATGTAATATAGTGCATTCATTTTTTACTGGAATACCGAAATGATATAGGCCTCTAGAGGCCTAATTAATAAATAATAATTGACCACGCGTTGTTGGCCCGTCAGACGTAAAACAGCGCGATCGTGATTCTTTATTGTAAAATATTTTCGCATGGTAAGAATAGGAAGAAGATATCTCAGCACCTGTAGTCGATAATTCAGAGCAAAGAGACAGAAATATAAAATAGGCCAATATAATAGTGATCACAATCATTATTGGAAAGATTGTAAACATGTTTAAATTATGATTCTTTTGGAAAAAAATCTGATTCCATTTACTTATTAAATTTAGGCTCTCCTCTGAACACATACTGTTTATTGACTTACTGGCAGTCAGAATTGTAATGTTTGTGTTTGATATTTTGCAAACTGTTACATGAAGTCGCCAAATTTATCTCAAGTGTACATGTACACACTGTATAAGCAGAACCGGCTTTGCTCCAGCTTCAGCAAAATGAGGGGAGGTAACCAGATATACTCAAAGTGCATATTGGAGCTCTCGTATGATATATGGAAATTTAGGTCGACCTCAAGAGTTACGATGCGAATTTGAAGTGGCACACTGATTAAGGCAACAGTACTGGCCAGCCTACATTCACGAGCAGGCACGTTCAACAGCAGGACCGTATTCACCAGCAGGACCGGAAAGATCTCCACGATGTATGGACGATAATTCTGTCCAGCTGCTTGCGGCAGCAACAATGTAACAAGATATACTACTAGACTGTTCTTCGTCCGTCAGATGTTTCTCTCTGGTGTCATATTCTGCACGTACACCAACCTATCTCTACGAGTGTCCAGCCACCCAGAAATTACAACTCTGTCGTCAATCATTTTCATTCTTAGCGTCGATTTCTTTTTATTTTTCTTGTTACCATTGGTGTTGAATACTTCGCCTGCTGGTGCCTGTCTTATTTTGGGGGTTAATTTAATGGTGGGGGGGGGGGGGGTATTAGCATTAATTTACTGGGAATGTTTATATTAGTTGTCTTTGTTTGGAAGAGGATGCGGGGGGGGGGTATATATATTTCTTTTCTTTTAGCATTCCGCAAATAGATGGAATATGACATGTAAGGTGTTAGCCATTTCATGTACATCTCTTGTATATACATAATTTTTGCCACCCAGCTGGGCCTACGTGGGCATTGTAAAGGTAGTATTGTAAAATCGTAGCCAGAACAACGAATAAATGCCCAATGGTTGGTTCCAGGGCTTAAAAAAAAACAAAAAAAAACAATTCAGAAAAAAATTAGAAAGTGTTGTTTCACCACTTTTAAGTGTTAAATGCAACATATTAAGCTGTTGCATCCAACACTTAAAAGTGGTGAAGCAACACTTTATAAATGTTTTCTCTCCTCCAACCCTCTAAATGTAACATTTGCGTTTTAAGGTGTACTGTTGTGCTATAGATTCAGTTAAAAACATTTCTAATTATCAAATTTCAATTAAAAAGGTAATCTTAAATGATATTCACAAAGGCTTTCATGTTTAAAATAATTTCCAGCTATCCAGTTCTGCAAATAATTTATTGATGATATCATATCTTACTATATTTCATATCTAGTTAATGAGAAATAACTTTTTATCTGCCTGGATATTTTGAAAAAAAAAAAATCTGGTTCTAAGATTTGTCACAAGTAAGATACTGCGAATTGACAATGTTCACAACGTGTTTTGGAAATTGCGATTCAGATGTCGATTGCACAATAATAGTATCAAAAAAGCCAGAATTGAATACGTGTGTAGTTTTCTCCGCCATTATTTTTTAAATTCGATATATTTGAACGTTTAAAAAAACAAGAAACAACACGTTTTTCAACGCAGGATAGGCTAAATAATATTCCTTGGTCGTAAGATTATGGTTATAATAAGGATATTCGAAACTGGATTTTTGATTGGAAAACAAATGGTTGATTATAGGCCGGTTGGGGGGGGGGAGGGAGGGTCAATATGGTCCCCTATCAAACTTTGTGTCCTAGCTATTTCTGCCAAATACTTGAGAGCTGACACTCCATGACTTTGTAGCATACCATATTAAGGTCATTTTGGTCCTATTTGCATGAACCTCCGAGCAGAGGATCATGGGTAAATTCAAAATTGTGACCGTGTGGGGTGACAGGGAAGTGATGTTTTGTCATTTTTGTTCAAAAGTTTTGCTCTTCTGTGAGGAAAAGTGAGCAAAAACGATTTTATTTCACATCTATCATATGACTATTAATTACTAATTTATCTTGCAGCTTTTGCCGAGAAATGGCAAAGATAAAATAAATCGGAAAATCTGACAGAAAAATCGACAAAAAAATGAAAATGACGTCACTGTGATGTCATCACATCGGCCATCTTGGATATTTTTGCATCTCTGATAGAGCTTGACCCAAGCGTATAGTGTGGTAAGTTTCAGCCCCTAGCTCAAGGGGTAAGGAAAATATTTAAGAGAGCAGGGAGTCAGCCCCTCCCCAAGGCATTGACAGGTCCCCAAATCCCAAGGCCAGATAGGGTTAATAGACCATTTGCCAGTTCTACTATCGTTACAGAGCAATGCCGGGTATATTCATTGTGTAGCAGATATGTACAAGTGACTGTTTCACACCCTTTTCCAAATTTCGAAATAAATATAATATATAGTTCTCCTCGTACCCCGTTTTCTTTATAGTACAGACTTCATTCGTTCTTTAATTTAACTGTGTGCCTTTTGACAACATACCCGACATTTAATCCCGAATTAAACTGCAGCACCCATACCTCGTCCTCCGCGAGAGCCTTTAAAATATGCAATCCTTTTTCTATTTTTGAAGAGAGATTCCTCTTTCAATCATATCGTATGTTTCAACGAACTGGGATGCAAATTGAATTTATCTGAAATTTTGATGCATGCGACTTATGTAAATAAAGTTTTATCACATGAAAAAAAACCGTACATAATTATTTAACATTGTTACCGGTCATAAATTTGAAAAAAAGCAAAAACATTATTACCCTACCCATACTGTATGTATATCTTTCACTTCAGTATAAATAAAATGTACATGAAGGTCATTCAAAATGGTTATTAATCCACGAAAAAAGGCTGAATAGCGCGATCAGGGACATTTCTCTATCATTTCAATATACAATTCACCAGGAAGACCGTTGTCCATCACCTTACAGGTGAACATTCAACAGGAGGACCGTTATCCATCACCTTACAGGTGAACATTCAACAGGAGGACCGTTATCCATCACCTTACAGGTGAACATTCAACAGGAGGACCGTTGTCCATCACCTTACAGGTGAACATTCAACAGGAGGACCGTTATCCATCATCTTACAGGTGAACATTCAACAGGAGGACCGTTATCCATCACCTTACAGGTGAACATTCAACAGGAAGACCGTTGTCCATCACCTTACAGGTGAACATTCAACAGGAGGACCGTTATCCATCACATTACAGGTGAACATTCACCAGGAGGACCGTTATCCATCACTTCAATATACATATCAGGCGAACATTCAACAGGAGGACCGTTATCCATCACTTCAATATACATATCAGGCGAACATTCAACAGGAGGACCGTTATCCATCACCTCAGTATACCTATAAGGTGAACATTCAACAGGAGGACCGTTATCTACCACCTTAGTATACACATCAGGTGAACATTCAACAGGAGTACCGTTATCTATCACCTCAGTATACATATCAGGTGATCATTCAACAGGAGGACCATTATGTGTCACCTCGGTATACCTTTTAGGTGAACATTCAACAGGAGAACCGTTATCTATCAAGAACGGCCCTCCTGGTGAATGTTCACGTTATCGGCATATCGAAATGATAGAGAATGGTCTCCCTGGTGAATGTTCACAGGTATCTTCAGGTAATAGAGAACAGGTATATCTAAGTAATAGGAACGGTCTTCCTGATGAATGTTCACTTTATATGTTTATTGGGGTAATAGAGGACGGTCTTCCTGATGAATGTTCACTTTATATGTTCATTGGGGTAATAGAGAACGGTCTTCCTGATGAATGTTCACCTTGTAGGTACATTGAAGTGAAAGATGTAATGTGATGGATAACGGTCCTCCTGTTGAATGTTCACCTGTAAGGTGAGAGATAACGGTCCTCCTGTTGAATGTTCACCTGTAAGGTGATGGATAACGGTCCTCCTGTTGAATGTTCACCTGTAAGGTGACGGA
Source organism: Hanleya hanleyi (assembly GCA_036873755.1). Lineage (NCBI taxonomy): Eukaryota > Metazoa > Mollusca > Polyplacophora > Lepidopleurida > Hanleyidae > Hanleya > Hanleya hanleyi. The sequence continues at coordinate 224,542 of JAVTVY010048055.1, forward strand.
CAACGGTCTTCCTGTTGAATGTTCACCTGTAAGGTGAAGGACAACGGTCCTCCTGTTGAATGTTCATCTTATATGTAAATTACGAGGATGGATAACGGTCCTCCTGTTGAATGTTCACCTTATAGGTAAATTATGATGATGGTCAACGGTCCTCCTGTTGAATGTTCATGTTATAGGTAAATTACGATGATGGATAACGGTCCTCCTGTTGAATGTTCATCTTAAAGGTAAATTACGACAATGGTTAACGGTCCTCCTGTTGAATGTTCATCTTATAGGTAAATTACGATAATGGTTAACGGTCCTCCTGTTGAATGTTCATCTTATATGTAAATTACGAGGATGGATAACGGTCCTCCTGTTGAATGTTCACCTTATAGGTAAATTACGATGATGGTCAACGGTCCTCCTGTTGAATGTTCATGTTATAGGTAAATTACGACGATGGATAACGGTCCTCCTGTTGAATGTTCATCTTATATGTAAATTACGAGGATGGATAACGGTCCTCCTGTTGAATGTTCACCTTATAGGTAAATTATGATGATGGTCAACGGTCCTCCTGTTGAATGTTCATGTTATAGGTAAATTACGATGATGGATAACGGTCCTCCTGTTGAATGTTCATCTTAAAGGTAAATTACGACAATGGTTAACGGTCCTCCTGTTGAATGTTCATCTTATAGGTAAATTACGATAATGGTTAACGGTCCTCCTGTTGAATGTTCATCTTATATGTAAATTACGAGGATGGATAACGGTCCTCCTGTTGAATGTTCACCTTATAGGTAAATTACGATGATGGTCAACGGTCCTCCTGTTGAATGTTCATGTTATAGGTAAATTACGACGATGGATAACGGTCCTCCTGTTGAATGTTCATGTTATAGGTAAATTTCGAGGAGAGATAACGGTCTTCCTATTGAATGTTCATGTTATAGGTAAATTACGATGATGGATAACGGTCCTCCTGTTGAATGTTCGCTTTAGCTGCACAATGAAGATATATAAAATCGCACGCCAAGGTGAATGCTCACTTTATATGTTTGCTGAAGTAATAGTGAACGGTCCTCCTGTTGAATGTTCACATTATAGGCCGGTATATTGAAGTTAGAGAGAACGGTCCTGCTGTTGAACGTTCACGTTACGGGCATATTGAAGTGATAGAGAATGGTCTTATTGGTGATTGATCACTTTATAGGATCTTCAGGTAATAGATAACAGGTATATCGAAGTGAAAGGGAACGGTCCTCCTGGTGAATGTTCACTTTATATGTTTATTGAAGTAACAGTGAACGGTCCTCCTGTTGAATGTTCACCTTATAGGTAAATTACGATGATGGATAACGGTCCTGCTGTTGAATGTTCATCTTATAGGTAAATTACGATGATGGATAACGGTCCTCCTGTTGAATGTTCATCTTATAGGTAAATTACGATGATGGATAACGGTCCTCCTGTTGAATGTTTATCTTATAGGTAAATTACGAGGATGGATAACGGACCTCCAGGTGAATGTTCACCTTATAGATAAATTTAGGTGATGGATAACGGTCCTCCTGGTGAATGTTCACCTTATGGGTAAATTTAGGTGATGGATAACGGTCTTCCTGGTGAATGTTCACCTTATGGGTAAATTTAGGTGATGGATAACGGTCCTCCTGGTGAATGTTCACCTTATGGGTAAATTTAGGTGATGGATAACGGTCTTCCTGGTGAATGTTCACCTTATGGGTAAATTTAGGTGATGGATAACGGTCCTCCTGGTGAATGTTCACCTTATGGGTAAATTTAGGTGATGGATAACGGTCTGCCTGGTGAATGTTCATCTTCTAGGTATACATGTATTAAAGGCATAGAGGAAGGTCTTCCTGGTGAATGTTCAACTTACAGCTATATTGAGGGGATAGGGGATGGGCCTCTGGTGAATGTTCATCATATATTGAGGGGATATAGTGGATAGGTCCCCCTCGTGAATGTTTACCTTGAATTGTATACTGAAATGATACAAAAATTTCCCTGATCGCACTATTCCGATCGCGCTATTCAACCTCTTTTTCGTGGATTAATAACCATTTTGAATGACCTTCATATACATTTTATTTATACTCAAGGGAAAAATATATATTCACTATGGGAAGGGTAATAACTTTTCTTTCAAATATATGACCGGTGACAATGTCATATAATGTAGGACTTCTTATTTCATGTGATGAAACTACATTCACATGAATCGCATACATTAAAATTTTAGATAAATTCAATTTGCATTCCAGTTCGTTGAAACATACGTATTCCAAAGGCTCTCGCGGGGGTATGGGTACTGCAAAGTACTCATGCAATTCCGATTAAATATCGGGTATGTTGTCAAAAGGCACAGAGTTATAATAAAGGGCGAATAAAAAGTATATTTTGCAGTGTGTTCGTACTATAAATTGAACGGAGTGCAAGGAGAACTATATATTATATTTAGTTCGAAATTTGGAAAAGGGTGTGAAACAGTCCCATGTACATTTTGTGCATATCCGCTACGCAATGAATACACCCGGATTGCTCTGTGAAGATAGCAGAACGGGCAAATGGCCTATTAACACTATCTGGCCTGGGGATTTGGGGACCTGCTTCTCTCCTCCTTAAATATTTTCCTTATCCCTTGAGCTAGGGGCTGAAACTTACCACACTATATACCCTTGGGTCAAGCTCTATCAGAAAGGTAAAAATATCCAAGATAGCCAATGTGATGACGTCCCAGTGACGTCATTTTAAAAAAGATAATAATTTTTTGGTCGATTTTCCGGTCACATTTTCCGATGTATTTTACCTTTGCCATTTCTCGGCAATAGCTGCAAGATAAATTAGTAAGTAATAGTCTGATGTGAAATAAAATAGTTTTTGTCCACTTTTCCTCACAGAAAAGCAGAAATTTTGAACAAAAATGACGAAAACATCACTTTCCTGTTAGACTGTTAGATACGGTCGCCATTTTAAATTTACCCATAATCAGAAGCTCGGAGGGTCATGCAAATAGGATCAAAATGACTCCAATATTGTATGCTACAAAGTCATGGAGTGTCGGCTTTCAAGTATTTGGCGTTTCGGAAATAGGACAGAAAGTTTGGTATAGAGGAACATAATGCTCCTCCCCCCCCCCCAAACCGGCCTATAATCAACCATTTTTTCCAATCATAAATTGCATTTCGACTTTCCTTATTATAGCCGTAATCTTACGACCAAGGGCTATTATTTAGCCTGTCATGTTTTGGAAAAATGTTATTACTGATTTTTTTTTAAAGTCCGGCTGTTTTAATGCTATTACTGTGCAATCAACATCTGAACGAAATTTTCAAACACGTTGTGAACATTGTCAATTCGCAGCATCTTAATTGTGAAAAAATAACTTAGGACCAGAACTATTTTTTTTTTCTCAAAATATCCGGGTAGACAGAATGTTATTTCTGATTAACTAGATCTGAAATATGGTAAGATATATGATCAATAAATTATTTGCGGAACTGTATAGCTGGAACATGGGAAATTATTAAAGCCTTTGTGAACATCATTTAAGATTATTTTTTGTCAAAATTGAAATTTGACAGTTAGAAATCTTTTTAACTGAATCTATAGCCCAACAATCTGCATAACACATGTACAAATTTCAGAATATTTGTTTATTTCAAGACATTTTTACGTTTAGAGAAACAACATGTTCCCGCTCCAATCTTCAAAAAAGTTTCTGTACGTTTCCCATTGAATGCTGATGACCAATGCAGACTTTTTCTTCTTAATTGAGTAATTATTTAATGGCTACCGGTACTTATATTTTGAATTATGACCAATTTTCCTAAATATAGAAAAAATTAAGGTAAGAGTTAGGCTAATGTTATGTGTACGATATGGTCTACAAACACTAGCTTTCATCATTTGTAAAGTTGGTTATTTTTTTTAGTCTAAAATCAGTTATTTGTGCCACCTATACATACGTATGTAATTTCATCCTATAATATGCTTGTTCACTCTCATGTATAACCTACTTAAACTGACGGGCGATGCTGTTAAAACATCAGAAATACCTTTATTGCATGGACCATGGAGCATAGTAGGCTCCATGATTGGACCTACAAAATTTTGGATTTGGATTAATACTGCCACAATCGTGGAGATCTTCCCAGCCCCGCTGGTGAATACGGCCCTGCTGGTGAATGTGCCTGCTCGTGAATCATGTGAATATACGCTGGCCAGTACTGTTGCCATAGCCCGTTAAACAGAAACAGACACAGCTGAAGGTGACAGCTAAACACGCCTCACGATAGGACGAACTCCCTGCATATATCCTACGCTGGAGTACATAATGTGCGCATTATTGCGCAGTACGCGGCTACGTCACAACCGGGTCCCCTCGTGAATATTGGGTCTCCTCTTGAACGGGCTCCTCTTGAATGTTGGCTGGCAGCTGCCACTCGATTAAGGTGGAGATGCCCAGCCTTGCGTCAGATTCTGGCCCTACCGCTTTCAGTCGTGTGCAACCAAATTTACCCACAGGCACAAAAGAGCTACAGGACAGGGGGCATAACTCTTGATCTCAGATTATGCGTATTTCATAGACTTTCCAAGTCAATATTTATCTTTCTGGTGAGGGGTAAATAAATTTTCCATTAGTAATACACGGACGAGTGCCAACTGGTGTTTATCTCGGAAATTTGAAACCGATTTCCGAGGTCTTTATTTCGATTCGGACATGCAGAATCGAATATTTATTACGAAATTCTATTAAATTAGCTAAAATATGTTGGTGTATGCCTTCCACATTGATCAAAACAATTTTTGAATGGGGCGTCACATCTCAGCTGGTGAATGCGAACATTATTGTAAACTGCGGGAAAGTAAACATTTCGCGCGCACTCACTATTGTTATCACCGCCAGCCGACAACGTCACAGCGCTGCAGGTGTTCCCCGGTGTTTATCGGGAATTCAACACCACTTTCGGTACAATGCTATAACATTGAGACGGACTGGAGTTATGTTCGAATATAAGTTACCCTGTCCCTGCGAGTCTGATACTGAATTTTATCCTGTTTCCTGGCGAAAATGCCACACGACCGCGAAGCAGAGCAGAGACAGGATAACGAATTTATTTCTACGAGCAGCCTTTTCAACTCGGGAAATTTGCGAGGTAAAGTGGGTCTAAAACTTGCTAATCAAATACGACAAAAGTGACAATAAAAACGGTTGGAGACGCGTCGAATATTTTGAAATATTCGGAATCAGCATTGTAGATTTGGTCATATTTCATAGAAATATGACAAGAAATCATGACTTCTGCTCGAAATGATAAGTCAAAAGACCGTACAGCGCTAGATTCTGATCGCCAACTGTTCGGCTGATCGGCCGAGCTGGGGTCGAGTCGGCGAAAAAGACGGCACAGTTTTCGAACAAAAAACGTCTGAAAATGGTCAATCTTGAATTAAACAACGTATTCTAAGAATGTTTTCTGTATGCTAACAGTATTTTGATTCATGTAACCTAAAATTGTACACGTCAAATAAGAATAAACGCGAATATGAGGGGTGAACTTCCACATCATTCAAATTGTACCGGCGCATGTAAGCGTACCGAGTCGAGATCGTCGAAGCGAAGTCATTGTCAGGCGGCTTTCGTCAACTGTTACTCACAGTCACAGTACACTACCTTTTCCAGATATTCCAGGAACAGTCGTACATCCTATCGGTCAGATTTACAAAGTTGGTTATATATCCGACATATTCTTTATTTCCAGTTCTGTCGCTGACAGAACACTCCAGCTGCCATGTTTGTTTACATTACAGACTGCAGTCAACTAGGTCAGCCAGTGCAGTTTGATATGTGTTTTTATCCCAACGGCACGTGACCGCTGTCGACCAATGGCTCGCCTAGGATCTTGTGGGAGTAGAAATAATATGAGTTATCCAGTGTCGGGGAGTAGGATACGCGAATTTATCCTGTTTTCTGGCGAAAATAACCCACGACCGCGAAGCGGGAGTGGGGTATTCGCCAGGAAACAGGATAAATTCCCGTATCCTACTCCCCAACACTGGATAACGAATTTATTTCTACGAGCAGCCTTTTAACCTCTGGAAAGAGACGTGGTAAACTAGGTCTAAAACTTGCTAACCAAATACGAAAAAAGTGAGAAGGAAAACGGCTGAAGACGCGTCAAATATTTTGAAATATTCGGAATCAGCATGGTATATTTGGTCATATGACAAGAAATCTTGACCTTTGCTCGAAATTATAAGTCAAAAGATCGTACAACGCTAGAGTTTGATCCCCTACTCTTCGGTTGATCGGCCGAGCCGGAGTCGAGTCGGCGAAAAACACTGCACAGTTCGCTAACCAAAAACGTCTGAAAATGATCTAATCTTGAATTAAACAGCGTGTATTAAAAACGTCTACTATCTGCTCACAGTATTTTGATTCATATAACCTAGAATTGTACACGTCAAATTCATGTGTGCTCGAGTATCAGCGGTAAACTCCCACATCATGCACATTGTACCGAGGTCGATCTTCGAAGACCAAGACTGAGTCAAGCGTCAGCCAGATTTCGTCACCGTAAGCTGTTCAAAATCATCAGTCTCTACTCACAGCCACAGTACACTATCTTTCCCAGATTTTTCCAGTAACTGTCGGACATTTTATCGGTCAGATTTACGGAGTTGATATCCGGCATATTCTTTATTTCCAGTTCTGTCAGTGGCAGAACACTCCAGCAGCCATGTTTGTTCACACTGAACACTGTGGCTAGCCCCGCGTAGAGGTCAGTCAGTGCAGTAGATTCAAGATTCAAGAATTTTATACGAGACACTCAATGCTGAGCAGAGTACAACGAGCGAGATAACATTGCCAACAACTAAATTTTAAATTTGAACAATAAAGTATACATAACAAAGGATACATAAACCATTTAGCTATATCGTGTTATTGGTATACAGAGTAGAGTAGGAGACGAATATTTATCCTCACTTCACGTGACCGCTCTCGGTCAATGAAGACCCAAGATCTACTGGGAATAGAAATAAAGTTGTTTATAAAGGTGATGATCTTGTCTGATCACTCATCTGTCATCACCCTAAAAAGGTGATGAGATTTCATCAACTTTTTGGGGTGATGACCAAGGATAGCCACTCGTCGTTCATCATGACTGGATCTCATCACCCTTTTATGGTGATGGCCTGGTTTCATCACCTTTTTAGGGTGATGGATTTTGTCGTCACCTTTCTCATCACCCGATGGCCCATCACCTGTTTTCTGACTGTGTGGGATGGCGGATCCGTCTTTTCGACGCTACTGAACTGAAACTGGCCCAAAATCTTTACTGTTTTAAGAAAACAGAGTTCACAGTCTGCCTGCACGATCCCCACATCTATCTCACACTATATGTGCAAATAAAATATCGCCCCACTTCAACCCCACTATCGTCTTAAGCTATGCATGAAAGAATGCTTGCCCAACAAAATCCTCACGTTTATCTTAAGCTATGAAAACGGCGAGCATTTTGCCCTACATCATCCCCACGCCGGACTTAAACTTTTAGCACAGCCCGGCACATTCCCTACATTGGACTTTGTCTACGAGCGCTGGAAAAAGTCCACCTCACCTAATCCCTACAAACAACTCAGTCGATTAACTCCGAAGTTCATTTTCCCTACACCAACCCCACGTTACACTTTGAATATGTAGCAGATAAAGTTATGCCCTACATCATCCCCACGCGGACTTTGAATTCTCAGAACTGTCGTCCATTCACCCGTCATAATCCCCACATCCGCCCTACATAATCCCCACATTTATGCTAAATTTGCATAACCGTGGACAGCTGCCCCACACAAACCCTATGTTATCCCCACGAGGAAAGTTCCAAACCTCGCTTCGCCCCACACGAACCCCACGCGCCCACCAATTCCCCACACTTTCCCTACGCAATCCCCACGTTCATGTTTGTAAGGGGGGGGGGGCACCTTCAAGGTTGTGAAATCCAAAAGCAGACTGGGTATGCTTTTGACGAAAACCCTTGTTTCTCTGCTCATGTCGATCAAATTTGTGGCTCTGTATTGCGGACACTTGACAAACCATCAAAATACATAAAAATCCAGTAAAAGCCAGACTCCTAGTATGCTCACAAAACTCGGTATTCTACAACACTGCCCGCCATTTATCCAAGGTGTTAGCCCCACTGGGTACAGCTGCCCAGTCATACATCAAGGATTCCGGGACCTTTTGCGAAGCCATAAAAAGCTTGAACTCGACAGGGCGCCTCATCAGCTATGACGTGGTAGACCTATTTACCAGTGTCCCCAGGAAAGAAGCTCTCGAAGTCTTGCGTCGACGTATCAAAGACTCAAAAGACAGCCTACAGACCAAACTACGCCCCGAGTCCATTGTGGATCTAGCTGACAAATGTATCACGACCACCTACTTCACATGGAATAATCAGCTCTATGAACAGGTGAACGGCCTCCCCATGGGTTCCCCATTGTCGCCACTGATTGCCGAAATATATATGACATACCTAGAGGAAAAAGCCTTAACCTCAGCACCCTTTGCACCCCTGTGTTGGTTCCGCAAAGTGGATGATACATTCGCCATTGTGCAAGAACCTGATGACCCCGACGACCTTCTCCAACATTTAAACAGCGTACACCCCCGCATGCAGCTCACCATCGAAGTAGAAAATGACACGACACTCCCATTTTTAGACGTTCTGATTGACAGATCATCCGGCAACCTGAGCACAACAGTATACCGAAAACCCACCCATACAGACCGGTACATTCATTACAAATCCAACCACCCACCCAAAATCAAATCCGGCATCGTATCAACACTGACTAGGAGAGCAAAAACCATATGCGATGCAGACCGCCTCAACGATGAGATCTCCCACCTCAAGAACGTCTTCATGGAACTCAACCACTTCCCGACACCCCGCATCAACAATGCCATAGACAAAACGCTAAACCCCAACACCAGTAGCACCACCAAACCAGCAGACAGCCCAGTCACCATCATCCTTCCATACATCGGTCAAGTCAGTCACCAAATTCAACGACTGATTCAAAATCAGGCCCCAGTAGACGTCCGGTTCAAATGCGCCCCACCCTTGAAATCTTACATCAAAGCCAATGGTAGAATAGGAGACAGAACACCCGATCCTAAAGGTGTTATTTATAAAGTTCAGTGTGATTGTGGTGATTCTTACGTCGGTGAAACATCTAGACCATTGCCCATCCGCATGAAAGAACACGAATCTGCAGTTACAAACTCCAACGAACAAAGATCTGCGATAGCCGAACATATCGTGAACAATCCAGGCCACACCATCCCATGGGATCAAACGAAGCTCCTCGCCTCGAATCTCGGGGAAAAGAAACCACGCCTCATCAGGGAGTCCATCGAAATAGCAAGGCACAAGCCCAAGATGAACAGAGACCAAGGGCTGATAATCTCGAATGCATGGAAAGATGTGATCACACCACAATAGACCATATATACATCTTAACTGACTTCCATAGTATCCATACATGTGTGCCCATTATACTCTATCTTTAGACGCGGAAGCCATGCAGATGCTCCTTGATCTGTTCTTTACTTCACTTTATTACATTACTACTGTTTTATCTACTCTTCATACCAGCATGCCACATGTACCACCATTTAACATCAGATTATTTAAACCAGCCCTCACATTGTAATCACCCACCACAACTATTGTTTGTTTAGGTCTGTTCCCCATAACCCTTTCATGTATGCCCACTCTCCAGGAGTGTCTACACCCCACTGTTTTCAGACCATATATTGTTGTTATATTAAATTGGCTTCATCATACCCTGTACATATATATATACCTCATGTTTGATTGTACATTTATACACTTGAGAATGCTAAGGGCAGACTTAGCGAAACGTCGTGTTTAATAAAGAAGAAGTTGAAATCCAGGAAATCCCAGTGTTAAAAACAATTTATTTATGTGCGTTTTTACTCTTGATTATTTCTCAGGTTGTATATTTACGAAAACGGAAATATTAATATGGTAGTAAACATGAGGAGCGAGAGGAGTATGGATGTCATATCTTGACTAAAATAACGAGGTGGAAGGGGAAGATTAAGCTCCTTTCAGAATAAAATTAACAATGATAACTTATGTTAAAAGGATACCGAGCCCTCCTGCAGACACTTTTGCACATCGTCTAGAATTTGTCTTTGTACGGCTAAAGTATGCGTTACAGCTGTGGCAATGTATATATTTGTTGAAAGCGCATTTCTTATGGATGCCAAATATATAAATTTGTTCACTATAAATCTGTAGGTTATGAAGATATTCGAATATAAACAAAATAATTTAAAAAAATCAGCCTTCTTTTTTAAATGGCTATTTTAAAAAAAAGTATTCAACTTTTCGTGACTTACATCATCATTTCCTGGAGAAGACAACAACTGGAAATCCGCGTCTCAGTTTTGTAAATTTTGGTGTCGTTCTTTTTCCTTTGACATTTAATTCAACTTAATAGTTCAAAACTGTGAGTTGCTCGGTTCTGAAATATTGAATAAGAAATATTCTATTAAACGTCAATAGATTGAGAAGTTGAATACTTTTTTGAAAATAGCGTTTAAAAAATTAAAATTAAATTTTAAAATAAATTTATTTAAAATCCAAATATCTCCAACACATACATGTCTATAGTGAACAAACTTATATATTTGGAATCCTCAAGAAATGTGCTTTCAAAAAATATATACATTACGTAATATGTGGCATACTTTCAGCTGTATGAAGACAAGTTCTAGATGGTGTGTAAAAGTGCGTGCAGGACATGCAGGAGGGTTCTGCAATATAACGCATAATTGAATCTTGAAATGTATATGGAAGTTGCATTGTTATTATAATGACGAACACTCGTATTATTACAATAAGCTTATGAGAAGTTCCGAAATATGTAATAGAACTTCTACCACCTTATCTTAACACCTGAATAAACAAACTGGGTTGTTTGTGAAATGGGGTCTGACAACGTCAGCGGCAAGCCAATCATTCTATTATAATGCTGTATCAAGTGTTTTACAAGTGTAGGCGTCATATTCAACCGTCGTCCACAAAATAGTGTCTTCATAATAATTTATAATGGAAATACATTTGTCGCACGACATGTGAAATACGAGATGGGTTTTGAAGATTTAAACGCATCTATATTTTATGAATACTGCATATATTTGATAATCGTTATTGATTGGTAATAATCAATTATAGAATTGACAGGTGATCGTTTTCAGTGTATATTTACGTTAGAATGTGTTTCATTTAGGAGGCGTGGTATCTTGACCAGTGCATAGTTTTACATAGCGTTTGTATGTGAAGATTAGTGAACGGTTCATTCAAAAAGTGTATGGGCTATGGGCTAGAGGCGTTTTGGAAAAAAGATGCTTGACAGATCTGAGTTGGTAGAGATATCTCGCGATGGATGTTTGTCATTTCCAGCTGACTTTAATTGTACTACTTGTATAATTTGAACATGTTTATATGGATAACTGTTAACGTTTAGATTCTGGTATAAGTGCCACTAAGTTGTGATTGGTTAATTATCTGTATGAACTGTACTTTGGTATCAAGAGGTCTTGTTCGACTGTTTTTAAGCATGGTCAGTTTGTATGTCTGTAGATTTTAGAATCTGTCGCCCTTGAATCACATGTATGTTCACTGTACAACCGAGAACTACTCTACGTTTGACGCTGGATTGTCAGTTGGCCGTATATGTTATTGTCTGTAAACGGCAAAACACAAATTTATTTCAAACAGCCTCTCGAGTCTTGTATCTACAGAGACAACCTGTAGTCGGATCTCGAATCGTCCGCATTAAGGTTATATATGAGAACCCTCATGACGAGACAACACCACAAGTAATTACCTGTCAAAATACGTAGAATTCGAAACAGGATTGAACTGCATTTACCACTACAATATATGCTAACAGATACCATTTACGTTACGAAATAAAGGTATTGCTTTTTAGTTTAGCGATTCGTGTTATACTAGTGAATATTGAATGTATTGACATTTACTCAACGGAATATTTGGTTAATGCTATATATAACACATTCCGCCATACATCAACGTCAGTATGATATTAAACATTGCCGTGTGGGAGAGGATAATGATGAATCTGTCATCAGAAATACTAGAAATACACATTCAATATCTACAAGTTCTACTACAATAGTTTTCAAATTCAATTAATGAACACACCACATTGTGCGGCTGCTTGCTGATGTTTTTAGGTTGTATTTACTGTCGAATAAAGTCTTCCAATGTCAACGGTGCTGTTCTGTCAGTTTCGGCCATGTCCAATAATTAGTTAAAACATTGACACATACGAGGAAAAATCGCCAACAATTAGTGTAACACCCTCTTGCTTGCAGGAATGTATAGCTAGACAGGATGTCAGTCGTTTAACGTTTTTCATTGATAGGAGATCGTAATATCTTTTCTGGAAGTCCGTTTTCGTCTTCAACATTGTTCGTGTATACTCGTGGGCCTCCCGCAGTCTGTCCTGAAGTTCCAAAATGTAGTCGTCCAGGTCCCCCTGATCACCAGTCGCGGGTTGTGGATATCCGATCATGATTTACATGGACAAGTTAATTTCTCTGCCGAATAAGATAGCATGTTGGGATATTTCCTTCTGCTGGAATACTATTACGAAGCCCGTTTTTAGCATATTAATAACGAAGCAGAGATTAGCAAGAGTGCGCCTTAAAGTGTGGAAGCGTGTCGAACGGGTCTCGTAACATTATAAAGGACAATAAACATATTCCTGGATCGTGTGGCTAGAAACATGGATGCAAGAAGATCATATTCTGTAAAATAGATTTATTCATACTTACAAAAATATATAACCATGATGAAAAGTATGAACTTCGAGGCATAGCCAACTAGAAAATATACATTTAACTCATAGCTACCAAGCCTAATATTGTACGTCTTCACTGGTCGGAATCTTGAAGTCAACTCTCTGTATGGAGATATCAAACCTGTCTGAATTCAGACGTCGCGGGCTCAATATGACTGGTCAAAGGCGACTCAAAAGAAGTCAGTGATTGGCTGGATAATTGTGATTGACACTTAATAAAGTTGACGTATTCTAGTGGGCGTGGCAACTACACAGGTCATTTAGACAGTTACCGCCGGGCGTATTGCATAATCGTGATGTGTGAAATATGAATGAATATACACGAGAGATTTAACCCTTAACATACACCTCCCCTTTGAAAAACGCGTGACTCACGCGTGAAGAAAATAATTGCTCTATAGAATATAAAATTATTACACCACGATTAATAAATATGCACCGCAGTATACAAAATGATATATAATCCTACCTAAAAGCCCGGAGCGAGAAGAACAATAACAGTTTCAGAAGGAAACTGGAAATTTAAGTGCTCCTTGTTATTAGTAATTTTAATACTCCCGCTCCAAAAACCTGAAGTCGTATTATCGGTATATTGTATCTTCAGGAAAAGCGTAAAGTGTACAATTATTCTATTAAAGGGCTTGTTAATTTGTCCCTACCTAAAGCTGAAAAGGAAATGCTGAAAAGGAAAAACAATACCATGGACCCTATGAGAACCCCTATGTCGAAGGGGACCATTTTGTCAAAAAGTTATCCACAATTTAGATATGCTCCCACTCGACATGTACACAAACAACAAGTCTGTTCTAGAATTTATCAACGGGTCCACAAAACAAATAAACATACAATTGATATATACAGAATACGAAAGATGATCAATTAATAATCGCGGCAAATGTGGTTGAACAATTAATAAAATACGCGGCAAGTGTAATCGATTGGCAGTACGATACGGGAAGTTTTGATAAACATCAGATTGTATATTTAATAAATTGAAGATTGTGTCCAGTCGTTGAAATACTATTCATTGGAAGTTCACACAATTATTACGGAAAGTTTATATGGAAACGCGATCGCGAAATCTTGTCATCTCGTCATTCAGTGGTTCTCGTCTGTGTGGATTGCCTACATGCATCTTCATCTCTAATATGCGTCCCGGTATAGCGTAAAACTCCTAAATCATCTGTATGGTACACGTAGCCTCGACAGCCCCCCGGTTTCCAGCTGGCTCCACCGTCGACTAAAGAACCAATAGAAACGGGATCTCGATACACTATAAAAACAAAAGAAACGAACTCGTCAACAGAAGGATTATCAATATAGGGAATGCAATCATAGGCGCTCACCTAACAATGATATCGAAGGGTCCCTAAGGAATCCCTTATAAATAATCGTCGTAAAACAAAAACACTTCACAAGAAGGAACCTCGGTCAGGCCTCACTGGGGCACCCAGACCAAGTCCTTATAAAATAAAAAAAAACCCATGCCGATATGGCAATTTCGAGCATGACTGAAAGCTGACGTTCTAATACCAACAGGAAATGCTACACCGGTTTATCATATTGTATAGATTCAGATATGTATGGAATTCACAAGATGATTGACAAATATTTAACTTCGATAAAATGTCTATTGCGATACTCAATCAACATGACAAGATACGACAAACCATTTCCGTTTGGCCTGAAACTAGAAATTATAATTAACTGTGACTGTATAGGAGTGGGTCCACATTTCGTCATTATCGTCTATCTTCCGTCAACGTAAACACACATCATTCACATGATATATACGACCAGGTGTTCTGAAAAGATAACTCGGCACACACATTAATACGCTAACAACACAAAGCAAGAAACAAACAAACACTTAGATTTATCACTTGTCTCTACACTCAAACAAACTAAATGAGCACTTACTCAATGATAAATAGATCTCGTCAATTAAAATCGTCTTCATAGGCTGCGAAGGGAATATATCTCCTAAGACTTACACCCGAAAGAATACTAAGAGAACATAAGATGCTGGCATCATATAAATTCACGCTCTTAAAGAAAAACCTATGAATACCGGTATTTTAAACTTTTGAAAGCTTAAGTCTTATGCGGATCTGTGCTCTATCAAACGTGATTACTCATGCGAGAGACACCAGAAAAACATGAAGAATATATCCAATATGAAATTTAACATAGAAAAATACAATGGACAAAGACAAAGTTGACTTTTCTGGAATGACAGTTTACTATAATGTGAAAACCCGTGAACCTGTATGAATATTTATCTGCGTGATCAACATAAAAAAATGTATTCATACGAATCATATATCTCGGATATAAACACCCAATTCTGAATTCGGTGTCCTAAAACCATAATGTTGAATGTATTTTCTTTTGCTTTTAACACGAAGTTGATTTGATTGATTCTGAACATATTACCATGAAACTGCCCATGCGAATTCATTAGCGAAACACAAAAACAAGTAAATGCTTCCACAAAAAATTGAACATACTCTAGAGTACTATACATAATAGGCGAAGGTAAGTTATATACACAAAGGAAGATTAAACTTGAAACTAAAAGCTTTGTCCAAGTGGACAGTTCAGAACATACCCTGAATTCAGTGATACTTACCCAGCCCGGAAAATCTTCAAATACCATATTCTCGGAACATTAATACAATAAAATACGATGGATATCGGGGGAACGTTTAAGACACCCGGACCAAGACGGAGCAGACGTGGAACTAAATCAGATATTCAGTCAACAGAGGACGACACGGCGAGCGAGGCCGAATTTCCCGATGTAAATCCAGCCATGGAACACAGACAAGTTATACACGAAATTGTCAATTCAAATGGGGTAACCATGGAAACTGAGAAAAACGTGGGATTAAACTCGGGAGACACGCTCGGAGTTGACAGACCTATGGGGGAACTACGTAAAGAAGTATCCAGTATGGTCGGAGATATATTACGTGGAACAATGCATGATGTAGCTTCAATGATCAAAGGAGCAGTAACAGAGGCAATTTCTAATCTTGAATTACCGACACCCCTTTCTCGTAATACCAGTGATATTACGGATTCTCACAATAAATCAGTTTCTGGGAATAAACCAAGAAATGGTAAAATACGGAAAACACCGCAAACAGAAAGTCGGAAAAGGATGACATCACCGCTGATAAATGAAAGTTCAAGCAGTGACAATAATGACTCCGATGATAGTAGAACTACCCACAGTAGTAAAGAGCGCAGTAGATGGACTGGAATACCTAGACAATCTAGCGCAAAACTACCATCATTCACTGGACTGGAAAAATGGGAAGTATGGCACAACAGGTTTAAGGATGTAGCCAGACTAAGAAGGTGGACAAAGGAGGAAAAATTAGCGGAAATTTTGCCCCGTTTACAAGGGAAGGCGGGAGAGTTTGTATATGGTCAGCTTTCTTGGGAAATACGGGGTCAATATGACTCGTTGGTAAATGAATTAGGACATCGTTTCCGACGGGTAGAAACTCCCAAAACATTTGGAGCCGCTTTCAGCAATAGAAGTCAGAAAAATTCAGAAAAGGTCGAAGATTATGCCGCTGAATTAAAGAGGCTGTATGACAAAGCATATGCAAATAGGGATTTTACGACCCGACATGAAGATTTACTGCGGAGATTTCTAGATGGACTGCACGATGAAAACGCAAGATTCCATGTGGAATACGTCAAAGACCCCAAAAACATCGACGAAGCGGTTTTTGAAGTAGTCAATTTTCTAGAAACGCAGAGAAGAAACGGGTGCAATTTGAAACGACCTACTCGTTTAGTGAAATTTGAGAACAAAGACGAGGAGACGACAGATATTGTCCCGACTGATGAACTGACAAAAGAAGCTCCATCGAATAACCGGGGAAAATTCAAAGGTGGGAAAAAGCCAATCAACGGCACCAGTAAAATTGCCAACACCGAAGAAACTGTAAATCAAGTACAGGAGTTACGTAATGAACTAAAGACGGCAATGTCTTCCATAACGGAACAAATAGAGAGAATGGAACAACAACCAAGAAACAATCCCCAATCAAGAAATCTTCAACAAACGCGACCACAAGATAACCACGGAACGAATTTTCAACCCAGAGAAAATTTTACTGGATGTTTTAAATGTGGTGGTTCTCACTATGCGAGATATTGTCAGAATTATCTCAAGGGACAATTAAATCCAAGAGCCCAACAATTTACCCCACACACTAGATATCCTAGTTATGGAGAAAATGCTGGACCAAGAATTTCAGCAGGCAGCCATAATACTGGTATTCAACAAACAAACTACAAGGGATCGGCTCAATAGGCCGAGGGACGGTCCCTTACCATCACGGCCACTCTTTTGTTTTTGAAAAACCAGAAACTACATCTATACCACGTTATATTCCCGGGAAATCTAATTCATCACAATCAGTTAGAAGAGAAATTCCAAAATATGACGGGGTATACATTAAAGGGGCTTTAAATGGAACGGAAGTTACTTATACCGTTGACACGGGGGCAACACGGACTATTGTGTCTGATAGGATCTTTTCCCAAATTCCGGGTCGTCAGCGTCCTATGTTACGGAAAACAGGGAAAGGCAACATATCATGCGCAGATGGACGAACCCTGAAATATACAGGGAAAGGTGATTTCAAAGTTTCTCTTGGATCTCTTATATTCGAACAGGAACTGGTTGTCGCTGATATTGAGGATGATATCCTTTTAGGAACAGATATACTTCAGAAAGGCCCGAAAGGACCAGCTGATATACTGCTTAGTGAAGGGAAAATGATTCTTAACAAGGTAACAATTCCTCTGAGTCAAATTCCAACACCAAGAATTAGGAAAGTACTAGCAGTAACTGATACTAACATCCCCGGTATGAGTGAAATGATCATCGATGCGGTTATAAACAAGGTCACAGGGCGATCGGATGAAACTGTCTGCTTGATAGAAGGATCGGCGGAGTTTTCCAAAAAGCATTCACTTATAGTGGCACCCTGTCTCGTTGATACGGGGATTGAGACTGATTTTAAAGTTCGAATATGCAACCCTTTCGCTGAGTCCAGAATCATTAAACAGAATACATGCCTGGGGTATGCGGAATCTGTAGATGATGATATTCAGACACTCTTAGACAAAGAAGGAGAAACTGACGAGGGAAATTTTGACGTTGTTCGTCGAATTCAGTTGATCAATGAGCATCCCAACATCACACGACAAGTATCTCATGAATGTGAAAATAAAAGTAGTGGTAAATTGGGGGTTCCAAGTCATTTGAAGGACTTGTATGACGAAACAGTACAGAGGCTGGATCCAGACCATCATGCCGAGATAGCGGAGCTGCTGAACGACTACGAGGATGTATTCTCCAAAAACGAGTTTGATTTAGGATGTACAGATTTGGTGGAACATTCAATAGATACGGGTGACGCAAAACCCATCAAACAACCCCCAAGGCGGTTACCCATGGCATTCGCTGGTGAGGATAAGAAGGCTTTGGAAAATCTACAAAAACAGGGATGCATTCGGCCATCAACTTCACCCTGGGCTTCTCCAATAGTTTTAGTAAGGAAGAAATGTGGCTCAGTGAGGCCATGTGTGGATTATCGCAGGGTAAATTCAGTCACTCGTAAGGACGCTTTTCCATTGCCAAGAATTCAAGACTGTCTCGATGCTATAGAAGGCGCAACATGGTTTTCTACATTGGATCTTACATCAGCGTATAACCAAGTCAAAGTCAAAGAGTCCGACATTCCTAAAACGGCGTTCGTGACGAAATATGGACTATGGGAATACACAAAAATGCCGTTTGGTCTTTGCAATTCTCCAGCAACGTTTCAGCGATGCATAGAACTTGCGCTCTCTGGTCTCCAGTGGGTCTCTTGTCTTTTATACCTGGACGATGTGGTCATATTTGGGCATACATTTGAAGGACATACACAAAGACTGAAGGAGGTATTGCAGAAAATCAGACTCGCACAGCTGAAACTTAAACCCATAAAATGTCACCTATTGAAAAGGGAAGTGGAATTTCTGGGCCATGTTGTTTCCAAGGATGGAATTCGTCCAAATAAGGCAAATATGGAGAAAATCATAGCGTGGCCAACTCCAAAGAACGTTACTGAAGTGAGAGGTATTCTGGGGTTGGGAGGCTATTACCGTCGTTGGGTGAAAGACTTTTCAAAGTTGGTACATCCACTCACCGAACTGACGAAGAAGGACACAACTTTTCTTTGGACTCCTCAATGTGAAGAAGCTTTTATGGGGATTAAAGCAGCTCTTACTGGATCAGAGATTATGGGATATCCGAAAGATGGTTGTTTGTTTATCCTCGACACGGATGCATGCGATGTCAGCATTGGGGCAGTGTTATCTCAAATACAAGACGGGAGAGAGCGCGTTATTGCCTATGCAAGTCGTGTCCTTAACAAATCGGAAAGGAACTACTGCGTGACAGACAAAGAACTGTTGGCTGTCAAATCTTTCATTGAGTACTTTCGACATTATTTACTGGGAAGGAAATTTCTGGTGAGGACAGATCACCAGGCCCTGAAATGGCTTTTCAGTTTGAAGGAACCAAAAAAACAGAATAGCGAGGTGGATAGAGATATTATCGGCTTTTGATTTTGAAATAGAATACAGGCCAGGAAAGCGTCATCAGAACGCTGATGCGTTATCCAGATGTCCTAATCCTAGGTTTTGTCAGTGTGATGACGAAGACAAACCTTTGAAGTGCGGCCCTTGTGTGAAGTGTCAAAAACGGACTTCAGAGATGCAGGGAGTAAGCACAGAGAATTCGGAGAAGCAGATAATTTTATTGGTGCAAGGCCTACTCTTCAATGTAAACAAACCGTTGTCAAGGAAATTATGGGAACCCCGATCCCCTACGAGATATAAATACGGGTGAAAAGAATTTCAGCTGTATGCATATTTACTAGTCAAATAGAGGCTAAAATGTGTTTTGCAGTGAAATATCTTTATCTTCAAGATCAACATTGAAGTTATTCATCTATTATCTGATGTTATACATTCAGCCCCGAATTCCAGTGCCAAACCAGTAAATATATAATAAGAGGAAACCAACAGGAATATACACTTACACAGAAGAAATACACAGACTGCATTCCATACATTAAATAAGAGATATTATAATTCGGGAGTGATTTAGTTCTCACTCAGTGGCGTAACGTCAGAGTCATTAGAACTGAATATCACTACCCGCTTTTATAAATCCGGGTGACCCCAAAATTGAAAGACGGGTAACTCCAACATCAAGGCGAAGTCGATTAAATTAATAGTTACTCCCAATTACGGACACGGGAAGGGTTTAGCTGATATTCTAGACTTGTTCTAGTTTAAGGCTTTAAGCATAGCCCGTGAAAGTTAATATTGGGTTGAAACGATACCAGCATTTCACGACTCGCATTTATAAACCCGGGTATCCCCTATAATAAAAGACGGGTAACCCCAACATCAAGACGAAGTCGATTAAGTTAACAGTTACTTCCAATTACGGACACAGGAAGGGTTTAGCTGATATTCTAGACTTGTTCTAGTTTAAGGCTTTAAGCATAGCCCGTGAAAGTTACATATTGGGTTGAAACAACGCCAGCATATCACTACCCGCATTTATAAACCCGGGTAACCCCAAAAGTAAAAGACGGGAATCTCACAGAACAAGATTTGACGCCTGTCAAGAATACAGGAGACGTTCATTTAGTAATTTGCACCAAAGCTTCATGGGAAAAGATTTAATACTCATTATAATCAGACAGTATTCAGACTTATCCAGATTCTCTTCAATAAGCTATCACCCGTAAATAAATATCTGGATCTCGATGGCACATATCACCCGTAGACAAAAACCCGGGTGATCTTTCAATATCAGATCGTCACATAGATCTACGCCGGAGACTAGTGAACACAGAATCCCGGGATTGGATTATTACTCTTGGATGACAGACAGAATTATCAGCTTTAAAATACAAAGACGGAACGAGTGTACTAAACCGAATTATACCGGAGACTGCGTTTGATTAATTTCCTGTTGATGTTGTGTCTCGTCATCCTTTGTTGTTGCTTTGTTGGTTGTTTTCAGTTGTTTACGTGCTGGTTTTTCAGTTGGCTGGACAGATTTGTGTTTCTTGGTGAACTTCTCTTTGGGTTTGGCTGTTGGAACTGTCCTGACTGGTGGTTGACTAGATGTTATTTGGATGTCCGAGTGCGGTGTGATTTCTGCTGGTGGCTCAATTGGTACTGATGTTTCATCAATATCTGGCTGTGGCATAACTGCAATGGTCTCTGTTGACGTTGGATGAGTGTATGTGATACTACTATGTGTTGGCTTGATACCATCATAGAACTGGATGGAATCTTCTTTAGACATCACAGTAGCATCAGTTGATTGAAGAATGTACGGTGACTTAGTCCCGCCAACGCTTTCCATACCACCAACAGTCGGATGTTTAGCCTCCATGTGCTTCTTCATTTCGTC